>OMNZ01099791.1:0-12063 GCA_900303255.1 Lesueurigobius sanzi | reverse complement strand
TATTGTTGTGACAGTGGTGCAGATGGTAGAGCGGGTCGTCTCGTGATTGGAAGGTCAGGGGTTCGAGTCCCAGCTCCTGCAGGAGCAAAACACTTCACCCACAGCCCGTATGAATGTTGTGTGAGAGCTGGTTTATGGCCGTCCGTCAACTCCTCCCATCAACGGAGAACGTACCTGGCAGCCAATCAGTGAGCTCGCGGGAGCTATGGCTACAGAGAAGAAACGGAGATGTGCGCATCCTCTCAAATGTGACTACACAGAAATATGCCGGAGAGTGCAGCTCTGTGATTGGTTGATCAATGCGTAACAGATAACAAACCCCTTCGATCTGCATTGTCCAAGTTATTTTCAAGTGATGCTCTTTTAGTGCTTTTGTGTGTTCACTGTTTAAGTTATTTCAGAAATTCAAAAAGTACATTAATCTCAATGTGAACGCAGAGGAGCAACGTAGAAGTCTGAACGGTTCAACCCCCTCCAGGCGCATGACAACACAGTGGGCGTGGCCACACGACCATAAACCAGCCTTGAGTGTCGGTGATCGGAGGGGCCGATGGCGGAGACTGGCAGCCTCACTTCCGTCAGTCTGGTCCAGGGCAGCTGTGGCTACAATAGTAGCATGCCATGGAGTGAATGAATAATGTTCAATCAGGCTTGAAAATAGCACAATAGTGTAAGCCACTGTTTCCCAAAGTGGAGTCCGGGGCCCCCTGGGGGTCCTCAGAGGCACTGTAGGGGGGCCTCCACAGGTTCTTCACAAATCAACCACATCAAAATAAATTGAGTTTATAATGCAATTTAAATTATTTTGTTTATGTACAAACCACGGTACTGTCGTTGTCTCTTTGTATGTTATATGTAAAATAAAGCAAAAAACATTCATTTTTTTTATAGTGGGTCATTGGATGTACTGTATAAGGGGGCCGCAACGCACTCAAGTTTGGGAATGGCTGGTGTAAGCCATTATTATTTTTTATGTATTCCCCAGAAGAAGAAAAAAAATTGGGCTTTTTTTTGGACAACCTGTAAAGTTAAACACTTATTTAAATTTTCAGGTGTTGGACAAGTTTGCTCTCTTATAAACCTTCGCCTGGTGACAAATCATTTGCCAAATCATCAGAATAAGGTGTTAATTACGGCAATGATTCAATATTTCTCCATTGGGAAAATTATGTGGGAAATTGTAAATTCAAAAGCCATTTTCTCAAAATAAATTTTTCTCACATTGTTGCAATCAAATTTACACTTTATCTACAGAGATCATGTTTTTGAATCATGTACTTAACAATATTATGAAGGTTTGCTCAGTGTGGGATTTATCTACAGAATTTTTCATTAATGAATAGCTCATTCAAAAACTAAACAAGATCCAAAATCCCCTCTGGGAAAATATTTGTAATTCATTTATCAACAAAATAAAACTGTAGATTTAAACCCAGCTCTTTCCATTATTAATATTTGGTTGTCAAAAAAATTGGCAATTTTGGCCATTTTACTATTTTTACTATTTTAAAGAAAACTTTAAATGAAAGAAAACTTCATTTTCTCTCATATTTAAGCCAATAATCATAAATAGAAAGAAAAAGATATATTTTCAGTGTCCCGCCGCAAATATTATTTATTACATAATTGAAATTGAATCTCATTGATAGACTATAGGCAATTTTAGCCTATTTATCTATAAAAAACGACTACATCTACTACTGCACAAGTGATTGCTAGCTGCCAAAACCAGGTCTAAACTCATAACAGAAACCCCAATGTCATCCTCTGTGGCTACTCAGCAAATCCATCAAAAACCTGCAAAACAAAGACGTTGCTATTTTTTTTCTTTTTTTTGTGGACAAAAGCGAAGCACTTCTTGTAAATTCAGGTGCGTCTGCGGAGGAGAACATTTGTGTCATTCGGCTCTTGGTTCAGAAATGCTGATGCCAATGCTTTCTTTTTTGGAGCCTGCCGTGGCTGGTCATGTTGATAGCTTTTTACACTTTGACATTGTAGCGTTTTCAGTGCGTCTTTGACCGCCATATTGGATTGTGTTTATGCGTACAGACGGTGGAAATCTGGTTGCTCCATTGTGAATTTGTACAGTATTGTGCAAAAAGGTGGAGAGGCAAGCGGAAAATGAAAGTACGAGGAGACACTACAGGCAAAAGTCAATATTTTCCATTTTCAGATTTTGGGCCAGTTTAATCTCTTAACATATACTTTAAGATAGGAAAATTACATTGAATTAAACTAACTAGCTCTTTACAAAAAAAAACTAGAAACAACTAGAAAAGACAATATCACTAGCTGTATTTTTGCGCAATGTCGTCGGATGCAATCATAGTTCCAGTCGACGATATTTGAAAACCTCTACCACGTTGGAAAATTTTTGGAAGATCGAGAGCTTATATAGGATGCAAATAAATACACATAATTTTGCCTGAATATAGATTTTTTAGCAATCTGTATATCTGTACACGAACATGATAGTAACCCAATACATCAATCAAACCAATGCATTTGTATATAATATTGAAAGACTGTTACAGAGGTCATTGAACTTACCATGTTCAGGACGAAAGTGCAATTAACTTGTCAGTCTCTTTAGGCCATTATTTTTTAACCAATCACATGGCAGCATCTGTACTTTATCTCCTCTGTGTCACAAACAAATGAGTGTGTAATGACTTCCTGTTGATTTATTTACAAGTGTAAACGAGGAAAGCTATTGGTCCAGATGTTTTATGTAGGAATGTCCTTCACTAATTACACATACGATGGGATATGGTATATGGAGGGTCTATCTGTCTGTAGTACCGGTTTGGTCCAGATTATTTTAGTCCATTTTAGTCCTTTTTTGTAGCCCTGCTTTAGTCATTATTTAGCTACAGGTTTAGCCCTGGTTTAGTCCTGGTCTAGTCCTTGACACAATGGTGGCTCTTGGGCTGTACACCGCTGCTGTCAGAGCGTATTGAGTGTGAGGGACAGTGGGGGGTGGTGTCTGTCATTGCTTCACTGTAGGTTCAATCTAAAGGTCCCTTTTCTTTGTTTTGCATCTGGGCTGGATCGTTTTCAAATCAGGAAGATGGTGTCACAATTTAGTTAGTTTAGTTTAATTTGCCAAACAGCACAAAGATTATTTTAGATCCTAAAGTCACATCTACAAAACAAGGATGCAATCATTGATGCTAAATTAGAGCTGCAGAATAAAAATAAGTACTATCATAATTTTACATCAAAAACAGTCTTGAATATTGTGATTACATACTGTACAGTAGTGTGTACAAACATCCTCCAAAATGTGTTTGTACTTCAAATTGTGTCAAAATCAAGCTAAAAAACAAGGCTAATATGAGACAAAATTTGAAAAATCATGACAAAAACTTTTGCACATTTTTAAATAGCCATGTCTTTTGTTTTTGGGCTGAGGAGGTACATTTCAGTCAGATATATATAGAGGGTATGTAAAGTTGAAGTAGAAATAGAATCTTTAACAGTGAAAATTGAGTGGCAGATGCAAAGATCTTTAATAAAACTCTAGATAGGACATGGCCATAGTAATATATTGGAATGAATGGGAAGCTCTGGTGGCCATGTTGTGATTGTCCTTTTGGAGCTATAGTGCAATGGGAATGCCACTTATTTGTATGCTTTTTAAAATAATTCAATTTCATGATTTGTTTTTATAAATACCGACTGACCTTAAATCTAGTCAAGCTAGAAAATTACGTTTTTGCTATATTTGATTTTATTGTTTGATTTCATATCTGTTATAATTCTTTTACGTAGCTACGTGCTATCTATGCTAAAAAAGTACAGCTTCCATTCTCGCTTCCTAAATAATAATTTAGTTTGTGTGAGCACAGTGCTGAAAGAAGAACATATACATGATTTGACCAATATTTAGCTAACAGTGATACAGTAGAGTGAATGCTGCTAAATAGTGCTAGGACTAAGAAACAACCGTGAACAAACAGTCCTTTAAAGATTTACAAAACTCCATATTTCAGAGTAAACATGTCTTGACTGAGGTACCTAAACTTACCAGCAATACACCAAATCCAAAATAATAACCGTATCTCAAATTGTACCGTTTCATCGATGAAAACTGTGTTCCCGTTTTTGCATCACTTGCTACAAGCATTAGCCTCAGCTGCCAATCCCAAGATGGCCGCCACGTTCGCCACGCCAACGAGCATCATGTCCGATCTAGAGTTTTATTAAAGAACTTTGGGGAAACAAATGAATGACTGACAATTCAAATGTGGCTACTGCTGCCGTGATGGTGCTTTGTTTTGACATCACAGGCATGACCTCTATTGTTACCTCTGTGATATGGATATTGGTACTGCATGAGCAATACTTCAGTGTTATATTGTGCTGACCAAGCCTTTTCTGCTGGTGCGTGGTTCGTAATGCAATAGAGTCAATATTGGTTGCATACATTTACCTTGTGGCTGCTCATATTTTGGTTTTAAAGGTTTGTGAAATGGTGATTTGACAGATTTTTATGTTTTTATTTTTATTTTAATCAGATGAAGTTACCAGCCACATAACTGTTACTGAAGTGAGTGTCTTGGAACACATGTTTGGGCAATGTTTGACCCCTTCATTGTTTGTAGACATTCTGGGCTTAGCTGGAGGCGGAAAGCTAGATCCCTCTCTATTTCCATTGTGGCTGTTGTCATAGTAACGATAAACAAATGTCTAACTGTTGTTGGAAATATCGGATAAAACCTTATTTTATAGTCTCAAAATGTCATTCCTCTTGTTCTTGCACCTTAAGCCACAACAGGATGACATTTTTTAGTTGTAGTTTTATACTTATAATCACTAGTTTTAGTTTAATTTTATTTCTCTTGCTCACTTCCTGCCTCCAGCTGATTTTTACACATTTACACAATTTTACACATTAAAATACACATATTTGGACATATTTAGACATTATCCCACATTGACTACTGCAAGCATTGGCCTTTTGTTTGAATGATGGCCCCCTTTACCTTATCACAGTCACCGCACATGATAAAAGACCTCATCAATCCCCTCCCTCGCTCCCTCTCTCTCTCGGGACATGAGGCGACAACCTCACGGTAACAAACAAGCCTTTTTTGACCTTGCTATCCCACTTCAGGTCACAATTCTGTCTTTATTGTCTACAGACCTCACCAGAGCCACTAATTAAGTTGGCCCTATCTCCCAATAGTACTAAAGATATATTGCCCAAGATCTTCTAATTCACGGCTATAAATCAGGGCTAAACCAGGGCTAAATGTGGACTAAACCAGGAGTAAACGAAGGCCGAACCAAGACAATATCTGGATTAGATGAAGGCTGAACCAGGACTAAACAAGCTCTAAAAAGGGCCAGACCTGAACGACCAGGGCTATGGAAGGCCTAAACCTAATATAGTAGCACTAAGTTGGGAAAAAATGAACTAAACCACTTCTAAGCCTGTGTTAAACTAAGACTAAGCCTGGACTAAATTCAATTCAAATTGTTACACTAGTCTTACCCAGATCTAAACCAGTAAAATGTTCACAAAACCATTATTGCTGACAATGTATTTTGAATGTAAATGCACACAATCATGATCCTCCTCGAATAATTTTAGATTTTTCTGTTTTTGCTACAGACACAAACCAAATAGACATGAACATATACAGTATATACTGTATGGTCTAGCCTTGTTGGTTGGTGAGATTAAAGCAGGTATATTGATTGGCAGCTGAGGTGGACATTGATCGGTCAAACAGCCAATTTTTAACCCCGCGGCGCGCTGTGGCAAATCAATGAGACCTAATCCAGTGGGAGAGGTAAGCAGACCAGACAGGGCCCATGCGGATTTCAGGTTAAGCAAGAAGAGACAGAGATCATCCTTTTTAACGTTAGCACTCGAAATGAAGATACACAATAAAAATCTTCAATGAAACATGTTTCTTATTACTCTTTACTAAAACTATGCTATTTCTGCAACCAATTAAGCGCCGTTGATAAAAATGAAGGTTTACAAAGTGAATAGGAGAAATCCCGAGAGCGAACAGTAGTTGTTTTCATCGTCGAAGACACTAAAGCCAGCAGGGAGTCGCATGTACACCACGTCACCCTCCTCCATTTGGACTATGATCGCGTTGGAGTAGTACAAGAACGCCAGACCACGGCCCCAATTAAGGCGTAGCTTCTTTTGGTTGTGAAACATCCTTAGCCCCGTGTTACCCGGCGTCGAACTCGCATCGTAGTTAAACCCGGTGAAGGTGAAGTAGTACAGTCCCTTCTTTGGAGCGGTGAAGATGCCCGTGATTGGATTGTATGCTTGGCCAAGGTTGTAGAAGACCTTCTGGTAGACCAAAGTTGTCTCAGTATTAAAAGGCCCCACCGTCCCGGAGTCTGTAAGCCCGACGGAAAAGGCGACCTTGGGCTGTTTTGCGTTGTCCTCCAGCGTCCCTTCCACCCGGACCATCCTGGACTCGAAGGAAGTGTTCTCCCTTTTCACAGTCTTCCTCTCATGTTTAACCCGCTGCAGCTCATTCTTTGCGGTGCTCAGCTCTTCTTGTGTCGACTTCAGACTTGCCGCTTGTTCGCCGAGTTTCTCCTTTACTATTTCCATACCCAGACGCAACTGGATCACTGTGTCCCTCAGCTCTTTCAGCTCAGTGCACGTGTTACAGTACAAGTCTCCGGTTTGCTGGGCTGATTCTGTCTTTTCATTCACATTCGTCAGCAATTCATCCTGCGTTTGAGGCTTCTGCTGGTCGACCGCTTGTAGTGATCGCTCAGAAATTAACAGCGGCAAAAGAAGGAGCACCAAGCTCTTCATGTTGAATCCTCTGCCTTGAAGCCAGTGGTTATGCTGAGTGACAGTGATCAAAAGAAACCAAACTAGTAAATTATTAATATGGGAGTTGTCATTTCACAATCATTTGGGTGCGGTTAGAGAGCAGTAAGTTTGGCGTAGATGATTGTAGGCACTATAGTCTATTGTGTGGTTCATTAATGCTGTATAGTACATAAATATTCCTAAATATTTTCATATAAGAATAAGGCATTTCATGTGCACAAAATTGCCTATATTTGGTTGTCATATACAAAATCAAAACATTGGATAAAGCCAGATTTAAATTTATGGTTTTATTTTGTTGATATACTATATGAGTTACAGCATGGTAGAACAGTGGTTAGTGCTTGTGCTTCACAGCTAGAAGGTCCCGGGTTCGAACCCAGGGCTGGACGGAGCCTTTCTGTGTGGAGTTTGCATGTTCTCCTCGTGTCTCCGTAGGTTTCCTCCGGTTTCCCCTACCACACATGAATGAGTGTTTGTGAGTGCGAATGTGGGACAACGGATGGAAATTGGCCCAAGGATCCAGTCCGGAGTGGCGTGTTTATGTGATTTAGATGACGGGTCAGACCAAGAGCAGTTCAGAAGCTCCTTATGATGAGAGACCATCAAGGCCGGTTACGTCGCCCAGAGGTGAGGGAGCGTTGTCCTCCCGTGGACCCACCACCTGCAGGAGGAGCCATAAGGGACTGGTGCCATGTGCAGCAATGGATAAGTGGAAGAAGATGGATGGTTGAATGGATGGATGTCCCAATCAAATAAACAAAGAAAGATTTGTTCAGATGGAATTTGTTTAGTTTTTTAATAATCTAGTTATGACATTCAAATTTGACCCTGTTTTTTGGGGGTTCAAAATCAGGGCCAGCTGCTATGAATCAAATATTGAAAAATCCCTCTGAACAAAACCTTCAACATATTGTCCAAGACTGGGACGTTTGGAGTCTGTACAATGTGAGAAAAAAATACATTTTGAGAAAATGGTATTTGTAGTTACAATTTCTCATAAACCTGAATCAATGCCATAATTATGCTCCTTATTGTAAATATTAAGTAATGTTTTTGTTTTCAGGTGAAAGTATATTTATTATTATGCATTGTTTCTTCTTAATTAAAATCGACCTAGCACACTTTCCTTCAGTGATCATTCTGTTGAGCACTTTCACTTTGCCATCAAGGATAATGCATTCTGATGTGATAAAATACAACACGAGTTAGCTATTGTGTTTTGTGACATCAAATGAAATGCCAAATAGTCTAAAAACCATTATCCCCCTGCCCAGCCTTCTCCTCATCAATGCAAATATTTAGCTGCTCAGTCAAACTCACCCGCAGAGAGGACAGTGACCTTTCAAGTGACTCTTGGATCAATGGCGCAGAATACAGTTTACTCCTATCTATATTCATGAGACTCTCTGCTGTATAATGAGCACTATATTACACTAATAGAGTAGCAACATTGGATTACTGTAGAGTCCGTAATACAAGGTGAAACTATCAATCCCTCTGTCTGTCTGTTGGTCAATGGCTGGACAATTCATCTCCATTGGATCAAAGTGGCAATTAGTAAACTGCCAAGGTTGCAATTATCCTTTGCAAACAACAAATATCCCGTCTCCATGAGGGTATACCTGGATAACCTCTTGAAGCGAAACACTGCACTGAATATGTTTTAAAAGATCTAATTGAGTGATATTTATTTGTAATATTTGTGCTGTATTACTGACAGAAATATGAGGAAAAAATGTGTTTTCTGTCACGTTATAGTTTCATATAAAAATAAGGCATTTTTTGTGTAAAAATGGCCAAAGTTGCCTTTATCTTCAATGCCAAAATCTATATAATAGATAAAGCCAGATTCAAATGTGTGATTACATTTTGTTGATATATCCGTTACAAAGATTTGGTCAGAGGGGATTTCGATTGTGTTTGAACTAATAATTGTTTTGGGGGTTCAGAACTCAATAAATCAGGCTAATTGAATATTAAAGAATTCCTCAGAACAAATCTTCAAAAATATTGTTAAGTACAAAACTGGAAGAAACAAAAAACAAAGTGCTTGAGAAGTCAGTACCACTAAAAGTAGCTTTTTGGGGAAGGTGCTCTTTGGTGTTGGGGGACGGAAATTCAAGAGAAAAACCAAGGCACAACATTAATTTTATATTTACATTGTCTAAAAAGCCTTTATTCTGCGGGGCGAATACATATTAAAATCATTCAAAACAAATTGCTGGTTTCTTCCAATGCCTATCGCTCCAAAAGCCTTTCTCAAGAAGTAAAGACCAGTGACAACGTCTCCTATATTTGTAGAGGAGAAATTGGAAAACCAGGACACCTGGTGTGATTACGAACTCAGAACATCTGATGACCTGAGGGAGTGGCCGCACAATTGAGTGATGACACACCCTCACAATTAGGTGACATCACCCAAGAGAGAAAACAAGGACAAAAAGAGAACAGAATAAGAATAATAAACACTGCTACAGAAAAGGACTAAAGTCAATTTCCTCATTTAATCCAGGGTGTACAGTAGCCTACAGATTATAGATATACCAAGTTTCCCTCTGTAGTAATAGGTTTAGACCAGGGCTCTCCAACCTTTTTTACCTTGTGAGCTACTTTTGTGTTTAAAGAAATGGCAGTGAGCTACTTATACTTTAAAGAAACGTGTATAACTCAGGCTCTAGGACGGCAAAGATGATCATTCATTACAATAAAATAAAATGACAGTAGTTTCTGGTTTATACTTTTCCTAAATATATTTGGAGATGTTTTGATCAAAATAACAAAAATGCATCTAAAATTTTACTCATAAAACGTATGTAGACATGTAGAAAGCCTTTGGTGAGCTACTTGGAAAGGGATGGCGAACTACCGATAGCTGGAAACGGAGAAGGGTCTGGCTGCAGACGATGGAGGGGCATGTGACTAGTGAAACTCCACTGCTCCACAGGAAATGACGTCACCTCCACAGGACAACGCTAGCTTAAATTTATCCAAACTAACCCTGAACCTAACCCTAATCCACCTTAAGGTTAGTGGAGTTTACTATAGTCAAGTTATTGAGATAAATGTAATTAAAAGTCACGAAAAGGTGACGTCATTTCCTGTGGAGCTGTGGAGCTCCACTCCTCCGCTGTGTGCACCCAGACCCTCTTGGAAAAATGTGAAAAAAATGCATTTTGAGAAAATGGTCAATGAAGTTACAATAATACAATTTCCCATATAGTTCTATGGAGAAACGTTGAATCAGTGAATAATTACACTCCTTTTTGTAAAGATCAGGTCATTTATTTGTTTCAGGTGAAAGTTTATATGTTAAGAGAGAAAACTGGCCCAAAACCTGAAAATTGAAAGAATTGAGTTTTGCCTGTAGTGTCTCCCCTCAATATTGTAGCATTTCACTATGATATCAACCATTACTGCCATTATTACAGTATATAGCTCTCATGCTAACACCGGATCCATTTATACTGTATGTCTACTGTATATATAACCTTAACACTTTTTCCATTGCACCGCTGGCTTTTATCCAACCATTATCTCTCATCTCCCCACCTGTCACCCGCTAACATTTCCAGGGGCATTTCCAACGAGAAGCAGCCCAGAATCCCTCACACAAATTGGGTCAAAGCTCGCCGGATCACTGCCCGCCTGTCTGGATGATGATAGAAGCAAGATACTCACCTTGTCTGGCAATTTACTGGACACACAACACACTTAGGGCCGTGGGCGGTGGAGGTACAAGGCGAAATGGGCGCGCTTGAGTGGGCAGGTGGCTGTAAACTGGCTGTAGGGTGGAACAGTGGAAAAGCAACCGAAGTCGGTGAAGTGTGGCAGGTTTGTGGATGGAGAGAGCGGAGGGACACGCTTAGAGATGTCATGATTTTATATTAATGACGCAAGGAGCAAAAGGGTTAGGTGAACAATGGGCTGAAACGGAAACCGTATCAAAATGAGCTCATCAATTAGTAGTCATATGCAACTTTTCCCTTTTTCTCTTGAAAAAAAGTCACAACCTTTCCACTTTGACCTTTCAGTGCAGCTAATCAGAGCGTAGAGAAGCCTGTACACGCATTTTAGTCCCTGGTTCACTATCCTACACTGTCACATGTTAAATGGGCCTAAAGAGTGAGTAAGTCATTGGCACTGCTCCAGCTGTCCGCCAGAGTTAACTCACTTTGAGCTTAATTGAAAAGGTCGTTTGTCCCAGAGCAAATTTAATTGTTTTAGCACGACCTGGGTTTAGCGAAAGAGAATGAGGGTCAGAGGGACATTTAGATGGCTAATGTTGTTTTTGTTAGAGGCAAACATTGAGGTTGGTTAATTATAAAGAATGTTGGTAATCTTTTTTCAATTTGGACCTGGACAATTTGTGTGGACGAAATGAATGTGGACAAACCTATTGAGACATATCTCGCAAAATCCATCAAAAAACATACCTGGAGAAGTATTTCACTCGCAGTTTTTATGTAATATTTGGGTAATGTTTAATTTGGCTGTTTCTTCTTCTACAGTTTCAGCACTTCAATCTGTATTTCCTGTTATAGTGTGGCAATGATCCAACATAATCTAATATTGGATTGGTTCTGAGCTGTTCTGTGCTCAAAGTGTGCTCACTTTGGGCGTCATTCATGAATATTTTTTTAATGAAAAAGTTCTTTAAGAAGTTTCTAGAAAATATTAGGTCTGATTCACGAAGCAAACTCTGCTTAAAGAGAGACACCCCAAAATCATGAACGTGACACTAAGAACACCACTCCGCTCATTATCATGAACTTTACATTATATTAACTGTGTAAATACAAAGACACATCCTCTAAACTTCCATTTATGGGCATGACCAGAGCATGAGATAGTTACTCAAGTACTTTTGGAGTAATTTTATCACATACCTTTAACCTTCATTATATTTTCTAAGGAAAAATAACATCTGCCAGAGACTGCTGGTGTCCTTCTATAGGTGCTCGATGGAGAGCATCCTCACATACTGCATGTGTGTGTGGTACAATAGATGCACGGGGGCTCAGAGGAAAGTGCTTCAGAAGATCATTAACACTGCTCAGAAGATCACTGGCTGCCCTCTCCTCTCTCTGACAGAGCTATACAGCTCACGTTGCCTCAAGAAGGGTCAAACCATCATCAGGGACACCTCACATCCTGGACACTCCCTCTTTCAATTACTATCTTCAAGGAGTAGGCACAGGTCCATTAAGACCAGGAAAAATAGATTTAAGAACAGTTTT
>OMNZ01099790.1:0-12760 GCA_900303255.1 Lesueurigobius sanzi | reverse complement strand
TCCAGAACAGTCCAAACACAAGCCACAAAGCTGCGCAGCTCATGAGCAGCTCAAAAGTGAAAGTAATAAAGCAATTAAGGAGCACATGGCCCCACATGTGACAGGCTGCATATTTGTTTACTACTTTGGGGCTTAACAATTTTGTTAGTTAGTATTTTGTTTAGTATTGGGCATATTTTATCATTAAGCAGCTTTGGAAAATGGGAAAGCATTTTATTCTTTCAAAAACAGATCATAAAAACTGCCAAATGCTAAACATTTACACTATTATTATTATTTCAAGTTAATTTGCAAAAGCCGATATTTCCGTTTTTTTTTTAATCTTGTTATATTTGTATTACCATTAAGAAAGATGATGACACCCGTAGCGTTATTGAGCTTAGAAGAACAAAAGAAGGCAAAATTTGAGTTTGTTCACTAATAACTAATTTATTCAAAAATAAAATCCCAAATAACCTCTGAACAAATCTTTTCATACTAATATATCAACAAAATAAAAACATAAAGTTAAAAGAAAGAAAGAAAGATGACACCAGTAAAACTAAATAAAAAGTGGCAAAATTTTTCTGAACTAATAAAATAGTTCTGGTTATTAAAAACACTGCTACACAAAGAGACAATGACATGTTGCTTATACATTGATTTGTGTCAATGGCACTGATCTGTTTTTGCAAATGAACTCTTCATTTCAATAACAATAGTGACTGGAGCTTGGCTTAACTGCTCTGGAAACGCAGACCTGTGGGCCTTGCCCCCCTCAAGTGAACCAGCCCCACATGAACTGATCCAAACCACTCCTGTGGAATGACCCCTTATGTTGGACTAGCCAGCAGGCAAGAAAATGGTCACATGACTGAAATGCATGTATAGACAGACACAGATAACTAAAACTAAATCAGAATATGTTAAAATTAGCACCGAAGTCCAACATTACTAAAACCTAAATAACAAAATCTTGCCTTCATTATTCCAGATGTAAAAATAAGGATAAAGGCATGTAGAGCTCTCTGTGTTGTATGTACAGTATGAGCAGGAGAGATGTGTTGAAAGACCCTCACCAGGCAGCACCTTGCAGACTGTGAGCAGAGGAGGAGAGCTTCCACACACAGATGTGCTGTCAGTCTCCCCTACAGTCTACAGAGTCAAACCTGGCATGTTCTAGTGTTCAAAGGCCCTCACCAGGCAGCACCTTGCAGACTGAGCAGACGAGGAGAGCGTCTACACCGTGCTGTCAGTCTCCTCTATACAGAGTCAAACCTGGCATGTTCACCGGAGACCCCTCATCTCTGCACACCATGCCATTTCAAGTTGCACGCTTAAGTTGTGTTCTGGGATTTTAAAATACTTTTGAGTTGGTATTCCACTTTTTATGTAACAATTTCATGTAATAATGAATAGAAAACAGGTCTGTAAATGTATAAAAGGCCGGGACTCATTATCTGGTGGCACAAAGGGAAGTGAAGCAATATAATACAAACTAAATTGCTAACTGTGTCCCATGTCCCACTAAGTAGTCATTAGTAAGGAATTAATTGAAGTGGAGGGAATTGGGAGAGTAGAAAGCTTTTGGGCTGGGACATTATATTGTTTTAAAATGAATCCCAATATGATTTCGTTGTGATAGGAGTATTTGATTTGAAATGTATCACAAAACTTTAGCGACATCTTGCATATTAGCTCACCCCCCTTCCCTGCTTTGTTTTTTGCCATTTTTTTTTAACAATGTTTGTAGTTTTCTAGCGAAAAGTCTCTTCTTGTCTTAAAAAAAAAACTTTGAAGCTCTATCTTTATCTATTATTTTTTTATTCACCGATGAACGAGGGCAGTTTTAGTCAGAAAACAGCCATTTGGAGACAAAAAGCTGAGATATAATTGCTTTTATAAAAGGTTTAAATAAAGATGATATCTACTTCCTTTTAATTATTTTGGACAGTCATTCTGGTCAAATCTATGTACTATTTTGTATTTGCAATAATAAAACCACATTTTGCAAACCAAACTACAGTTTATTTAGGTTTTAAAGCCGTGAGGGAGGTTTTTTTGAAAACATATTTTCCTGCTCTAAATTTCCAAACTAAATCTGTCCAATTTCCTCATAATTCATCTTAGACAAGGTTAAACATAGACATGTTATAGCTCATTTTTTCAAGACAGAGCTGTCTGTTCATCTAGAGGGTGACTGAATCATTTTACAGTACTACAGTATATAAACACAGAAATGTTGTGTTGTTGCACAGACAGACGTGCCATTGAGTGTGTGAAAGAGCTGCTCCGTAACACACCTTTTCTCTCTTCCTCGCCGCGGCTCTGCATGCTATTTCCTATGGGCTTTTCCCATGCATCTCGTCTGTGTGTGTGTGTGTGTGTGTCTGTGTGTGTCTGTGTGTGTCTGTGTGTGTGTACCACATGATCGAAAGTGATTTTAAGTGAATTGTGCATCTTGATGCTCGCGGGTCTGATGCTGAAGGCTCTCCTCTGTACTGCAATAGCAAAGTGTTATTGAGGCTGCAGTTCTCCACTGCTTTCACGGTCACCAGTGGACATGAACTCTGCCAGAAGAGGGCAGCACTATACATCTAAAATGTAGGTAACCACTATCTCCAGTGCCACATGTGGCTCTTTACAGCTGAGCAGTAATAAGAGAAACAGGACGTTATTACCTCCAGAGCTGCAGGGACAGACCCACATCATGACACTTTTATTTCATCTAAACACGTGTTGCACTGAGGGGGACCAGATGTCCCGTTGTTGTCTGACTGTACAGCACTTTCAGCTCAAATCACACATCACGCAAATTGAAGCAGTGTCCCACATTTTCCTTTCTGCTGCACAAACTTAGATGTAGAGACAGCAGACAGTGACAGCCAATAGTGCAGCGTTTTGACATGTTGGGTAAGGCCTGGCTCTCACTCGCTGGTGCTCCTGTGCAGACTGCACACCGTGATGCTTGCATCACAGAAATATGAGAAATCAGTTTGAATCCAATTTTATTGGCAACTTTGGTAACAATTTTCAATTGTATTATTTTTTTTTCTATATTTTTGGCTAATTATGGCATGGCAATTTAACTGAGACATTACTTTTACACATCCAAAAATTTGATTTTTGGTGGTGGTGGTGTCTGTGAACAGAATTTTAGATTTTCTCCCTTTGCAACTGTACTTGTTGGTGAAATGGGAATAGTGTGTTTTTGAGGCATGTCAAGGACCATTTCGTCTGCCATTTTGAAATTTGCAATAGTAAAACAAAACAATTTACCCACACAACACATTAACAGGATGCCAGCTCCAAAATGACAACCTCATTTCAACCAATGTTATTCTATTTTCGTAAAGTACAAAAGAAACCCGTCCAAGAAGCACGAGCTGTCAAGACATATCGAATTATGTGAAATCCTAATTGAAGCCTGTCTACGCATCACATTCTCCTCTCGACATGTGGAAGTGAGCAAAATCATGTCTCCAAGTCTCAAATGACTTGGCTTGATGTAGGCGCTGCATCCTTTTTAACATTGTATTGTAATAAATAAGTATTAACTGCTAAAAACAGGAACATTTACTGTGACAAAGTGCCCTATGTCAGGATGACTCAATGTGTGGGGTCGGTTGTCCCTAATGTCATTGATGCAGTTTTCTATGAATCTTTTGACTTTTTCTTTTTTCGATAAAAAGTAGATTTACAAATGAAGGCCTCTATAAAAGCTACCGTTAATATTATGATGATAAAAAACATATTAGACAACCAAGTGTCCACAATGTAAGCTCTCTAACACATGACTTTGCATGTTCTGACACATGACTTTAGCATGTTTGCAAAAAAGAGCAAAGCTACAATCTCTGTATTTCAGTCAAAACACAAAAACTGCCCAGATATGAACACTTGTATATCTTGAATGAATGAATAATCTTTATTGTCATTGCAACAACGAAAATGTTATAGTCCAGTTGGTGTATTCCAAAAGAAATCTTCACCTCATGTCTTCTGTCCAACTGAAAAGGAAAAAAAAACACATATTATATAGCAGTACTAAAATAGAGCCCCCTCTAGTGGGGTCATAGTAAGCAATGTGACAACCCTCCCTTACTTTTCCATGTTGTGGACTCACCAGCTCGACCCATAGGGGATACAGGATAAGCTAAATGAGCTTGTGGCAGCTTTGAAAGAAAACAAAACTGTTCCTTTAAGGCAAGATGGTGCTGATGCTGAGCTAACTGCAGGCGCCGGGCGAAAGGTAAAGAGCAGAAACTTGGCCACCAGGGGGATTTTGAGGGGATAAACCAGGTAATGCGTGTGTCTTTGGGGAGGGACAAGGAAAAAGCCACAACAGAGTTGCATGGCTTTGAGGAGACAGTGCAGGCAATGCTCTATTTTTCAATTTCCATGTTTTGGTCCAGTTTGCATTAATATATAAACTTTCACTTATTAATGATCTAATCCTCACAATGAGGTGTTTAGTTATTGCACTGATGCAATAATGTTAATGTTTCTGCATCGAGTTAAATGTTAAAGCACTATACATTATGCTCTCTCCAAAACACTTTATTCCAACAATTTGATGTCACAGGTCCATCACAGGGTTTTTTTGGTACATCACCCAAACACAGTCCATGTCTGTGTTATTAATAACAGCTTTGGTACTGATTAGTCTAAACAAAAATGCCATACTTTCAAATTTGCCTTTGCACTTTTCGTCATATTTATAACTTTTTGGAAATTCAAGTTCCTTCTACTTTTGCAAACTCTGTGCAATGCCTTATTGAGTAATGTGCAGCAGTGTTTTTCAACCAGGGTGACAAGAAATCATCAGGGGTGCAGTGGAAATTTCACCTAATCTCTGTGTAGTGGTCAGGTAGAACAATTGCACGCTCTACCACTAGTGGGCAGTACCGCGGCATAAAGCAATGTAGCCCACAGTCATGCTGCTAACTTTGCACAACATACAGTGTCTATGTGAGGTGGACTTTTCAAGCTTGACTGCTATAAAAAAAAAAGAGATCTTCGTGTTTGTCTCTCTTCCTGCAAGAATCAACTCAGCATTCACAGATTATAACTAAATAAATGCATTTTGGCTTTATGTTTATTACAGTATATTTCAATAAATATACTTTTTGTGACATTTATGTTTGGTGGGGTGCCTTATGATTTTTTTTTTTTTATGTAAAAAGGGTGCCTTGGCTCAAAAAGGTTGGGAAAACACTGCTGTAGAGGCCTTTGTGTGTCCTTGTCCCTGGGAACCCTTCGCCTTCTTTGCCTATCTATATATGGGTGGGTGGTAGTTGAATTAGAAGTATATTTAATGTTCCCCTTTCATGGAACCCGTTGTGATAACCTGAATCCACCATTATTTTAACATTCCATACATTTCTCCTCGATCGTATAGTAGCCCTCAAAACGAATAGCAATGAGCACCTTCCTGTACTTCACTTAAAACCCAATGGCTTCTCCCTGCTGTGGCCGCGCTGTTAATTTCACACCACTTCTATCAATATTCCACCCTCCCCGCTCATAAATAAATGCATTACCTCTCCAAACACACCTGTCGCATGCTGCACACGTTCCCTGATCTCTACGTATTGACCCGCTGCTCGCAGTCCCAGCGAGGCTGCCTGGCATATGTTCGGGTTGGCCACAAATTTGAATATGAATTGCCTTTTAATGCGCATATACGAACTAGTACCTTTTCAAAATGGCTTTCTATTTACTGATGCAGCGGCGACGGAAAACGCATTTCACACCATTGCTGAGTGAGATTGAAAAGAAAAACACATGACCTGCAATTTTAAATGTCATCTTTTAATGGAATGAAATGGTTTTGTGGTTTTTCAGAATTATACATTATTTTAATGTTTGAGTTGCATTCACTGTCTTTAAATGAACTAGACTGGGAGTCTTTTTGTTTTCAGGGTATATTAAGACGGCACACTGCAGGTGAATAGGGAATAGAAATCAATTTGAAACTTTCGCTGTCGATGCGGACATGAATATGATTAAAATATGTATTGCAAGTTTCATTTAATTGTATGTTTTCACATGAAAATAAGGCTATATTTTTGACGATGAATCTGAACATGGCTCCACAGCGTGACCCAGAGGCAGACGTGACATCCTTGGGCTCGTCTGCCGATCAGTGGGGACTTTAATCACACATATATCAAGTGACATATGAGGGACAAGAAGAGGCTGGACCGACTGTATGCGAATGTGAAGGATGCTTACACCTCCGCCCCTTTCACCTTGCTCGGATGCTTGGATCTCAACTTCGTCCTCATGCTTCCCAAATATACACCCATGGTGCGAAGTGAGAAAGCACACGAGAAGATTCAAAGTCTGGCTTGAAGAGGCCATTGAGGGACTGAGGGACTGCCTCCAGACCACAGACTGGAGTGCGTTCTACAGCTCTTATGAAGATGATATAGACAGCCTGACCCACTGCATCACAGACTATATTAACAATACTCCCCCAACAAGGCCTCGCCAACATTCAACCCAGGATGATCACTGAGCTTTAAGTCAACCTGATCCAGAAGATGAGGGCTTTCAAATTGCGGGACAAAGAGGGACTATTTGTATATGGTGAAAGGGGTGTCTTCATTTTATTGTTCTTGATTATAGGCAGGCTTGTGGCCTTGTGGCTAACTCTGATTAATATTTACAGAAATGTTCATTAATATGCCCTGTCCCTGAAATAAATGTCAGATGTTAAATGTGTAGAAATGGAAGCAATGATCTGTGTGTTATAGGGACTTTGACCGTTTGGTTCAGATGAGCAAGTGTGAGGGTATCCTTAATAATCCCTTCTTCTCTATTGTTGTTTCTGTAATTGATTGATTGCATACCCCTACAATAATTTTAGATTTGCTGTGCAGCCCTTTAATAATTGTCTTTTTTGACAGGTCTCGTCCAGAAAATCGACCAACGCCTTCCGGTGGCCAACGAGTACCTACTGCTGTCCGGTGGGGCCCGCGACGGCGTATTGGACCTAAACCCCGCGGATCTGGGGAACTACGCCAAAGGAGCGGACTTCGATCTGGACTTCACCCTGCTGGTGCCCGCCCTGAAGCTGCATGACCGGAACCAGCCGGTGACCCTGGACATGCGCCACTCGCCCCCCTGCCATTCCTGGCTCAGCCTCCGCCTCTGCGACAATGCTGTGTTGTCCCGCTGGAACATCTGCTGCGAGGAGGAGGGCGACAGGCTGGAGCAGGGGGAAAGGGAGCAGGAGGAGGAGGAGGAAGCGGGTGAGTGTGGGTAGGGAGTGATGGAAGTTGTTAGTTTTGTGTTTAGACATGGCAGGTGAAAACATTTATTTTTAATGCAGTGGTTTGAGATGTTTGTTTAGTCTTACCCCTCTTTAATGTTAAAATGGATTTTATCATGCATATAAATCTAAAAAACACAGTTTAAAACTTCCGTTAGGATGTGTGTTGATATTTTACACATTTAAATAATGCTTCTGAGGGGACTGCACGGTTGCTCATAAATACTAGTGCCAGGGCTGGTGAGGATTTGGCCTGGACCGCTACCTGCAGGCAAGAGTGGCCAACACATGCTAAAAATTAACTTTCTCTTTGATTTAACAATGTGGCTAGCAGCTCAACAGGGTGCTATGTCCACGCTACGAGCACAGAAGGGCTCAGAAAAGGTCCAATATTGGATTATTGGCTTCAAAAGTGTGGAGGAAAGTCAGACACTCTATTCAGTTATGTCCAGTGTAGTATTCGTTTCCCCCTCTTAACCAGTTTCCCTGGAAGTGGACAAATTACCAAAAAAAACCTTCCTGAACTCTTTTTAGATAATTATTATTAGAGTAGATGTTCTCTGTACCTTCACATGTTTCAACGACGTATACCTTTTAGATGGCGCTTGTGTAAAAAGACAAGTCACATGAACACTTTTTACAGTTGCTTACCATTATACTGGGAGCTATTGCTGCAGAATTTTAAAGACCCAGCAGGGCATTGTCTGTCTCAGGTGGCCCATTCACGCATGCATTAAACATAGCTATAGATGGAACTGAAATCACTCAAGTGGAGCGTCTTGTTTTATAGATATTACCAAATGTGTCTAAGATTGCCTCGGCTGACCCCCGAACTGTAAAAGAGGCAGAGCACAGAGAGCTCCAGACTGATTAGATTTATATTTTTTCCTGCGGGCACTTGATGCGTGATATTTTGAAGCAATTTCCCCTCGGCACGCTGCGGTGATTGGCCATTCCTGGAAGCTTTTGGAAATGCGGACGTAGGAAATGAACATTGACACATTCACAAGTAAAAGTAAGAAAAATAAAAAAAGAAGAACTGTAACATCAATTTGCCACAGACGATCACTGTGACACTTCAGAGGCGCCAAACGAATCATATTTGCGAACGGGTTTGCTTTAATTTCCTTATACAATTTTTGTATGTTGGTGCGAATGTTATTAAAACCGCTTTTGTTTTTTCTGCGTGCTGTACATTTCAGTTATGAGCTGCTTAAGAATCTAAGCCTATTTCTTGTTGTATGAATTAGGGCAGGGAATTAGGCCATTACACATCAAATGAACAAATGCATTCTGCGTGATCATCTCAGATTTGCTTCAAACTTGTTCTGATTGCTGTTAGTGAGTGTGTTTGGAGTTAATTGAGGCTGTGTTTTTTTGCAGATGGTGAAATAATTAGGTTTAAGAACGGGCCGGAATCATGTTTTTTTCCCCCATCCATCCATCTCCTTCTACATATCCGTTGCTGGGTGGCGGGTGGAGCAGGTCAAGCTGCCTGGATCACACTGCACCAGTCCCTTACCCACAGCTCACACTGACTTGTGTGCGGGTTCGGTCCTGATCCAGTCTCCGTTTTCCCATGACCCTGTGCATCTCTTGTTTACTTTTTAAATATTAGCCGAGTTTGTCCCAAGTTGGATATTGATTTTATTTCGAAATTCACCGGATCCTCTTCCCCTTGGCGCCTGTCTCCCGGTCTGCCTCCTAATATTCCATTGAGCTTGATCAGGGGCTGCTCCGGCGTCTGCTAAAAATAGACTATTTTCGGATTCTTTGCGTAAAGCCAGAGGCCTCGGTAAATGAAACGGCCCGCATGGAGCTACTGTGAGTGTGCAACATTGATTTAATTACTTTTTAAGTCTTGCGGAGGCCGTAAGGGACCTGCAAGAACGGACTCAGGATCTAGTGTGAGCCTGGCGTTATGGCTCCTTCTGCAGGTGGTGGGTCACATTGCTTCAGTCCCTACATAACTGAATGAGTTTATAGATGAAGTCATATTCTTAGTAGCTGCAAAAAACTGGCACTGTTTCAGTCCAATGCAGTGAAGTTGTATTGGCCCCTGCTCCATCCAAGATTATCACATGATCAAATTGTAGAACGTGAAGATAACCTGTTCACTCACAGTGTCACAATCGCTCAGGCAGTCACGTGTTCATTGAAAAGTGTGATGTGATCCACGTTTGTGTGTCCAGGTGAAGGCATGTCCCCCTCGCTGGGCTCCCCTCAGTCCCTGGATGGCTGTTACTTCTCCCCGTCCCTGGTCACAGACTGGTTCTGGGGGGTGGTCCGGGAGGCCGTGGAGGAGCTAAGGAGAAGCCCCCAGAGAGGCATCCCCACCCCGGAGAGACTGGAGCGCAACGGGCCCCTCACCACCATCGTCCTGCAGGTACTTATGACACTGTGCATGTCATTATGAAGGTTTTTTCTTTTTAACTCAAGATCTAGCAGCACTTTGTTGGCATTATTATGACAGTGACCATGAAAGTTGTAAACCTTGTTTATAAACTAATTCCTGGGAAGAACTGAATTGTTATAGAAAAATGCTCTCTATTTCCGCATCTGTACTTAATGCTTAAAAGAAATGAAAGTTGCGCTCCTTATCCCAAGAGCTTCATCAGCAGTCTGTTGGAGTCGACCATGTGGTCCGAATATCAACTAGGGGGAGGAGCTACCCATGTTAGTCCCACCCCCCTGTACCATTCAATCTCAAGACTACTTTTACCTTTGTTTTTCATTTAACCTAAAATCTACTCTCGACTTGCTCTCTGATCTAAAAGGCTACTTTTACCTAGAGAGAGCACTTGTGTTGTTTGAAAAATTAGAAAATTAAACAGTCTTGGTGTACTAAGAAGACAATAAAATCACATTCCAAGGTGGAATGTCATTTTACTGTCTTCTTAAAAAACAAATGTAGTCAGGTAGTCTTGAGATTGAATGGTCCAGAGAGGGGTGGGACCAATATGGCTGGCTCCTCCCACTAGTTGATATTAGGACCACCTGGTCGACTCAGTCTGCTGACAAAGCTCTAGTTCTTTAAAGCATAGAGTACAGATGCTGAAATAGAGAGCTTTTTCTACAATGGTTAACTCCTGTACGATTGAGAACCTACACAAACTGAATTGTTAGGAACGTGTTAGAAAATGTGCTAATGAGTTTGGGCACAGCTAACTATTTAAACTTTACAAACAATGAAAGCAAACAAAGTGAACAAAATAGTCATATTCTGTCCGTGGCTTTAAGAAGATATGAGGCTTTATTCAAAAGATTTGGAACAAGTCGGCATCTTTCATTCCACCTTTGAAAAGTGTCCTTTCTGATGGTTTTTCGGTCTTGTGTCCAGGCGGGCTCCAGTCGCGTGCTGTACGACCTGCTCCCGGTGGTGTCGTTCCGGGGCTGGCCTGCGGTCGCGCAGGGCTGGCTCACAGCAAACCATTTCTGGGACGGAAAGATCACGGAGGAGGAGGCCATCTCTGGGTTCTACCTGCTGCCCTGCTGCGCTCCCGGGGGTGGACGAGCAGACCGAGAGTGGAGACTGGCCTTCTCCCGCTCAGAGGTCAGGACAATTTTAGACCTGCCACAGAAAAGCAAACAGTTATTTTTCTATGCAATTCTTCTCTGCAATTGTTACAAATTAGTTTTACAAACGTAAGGAGACAATTTTAGATTATTGTCTACTGTTGCCAGGCCCATTTTGTCCATCTAGTGTAATACTTTGTGTTCATATGACCTAACCCTAACCCTTAGTTCAGTGCACGATGTTCAGTGTAGTCTCTGTCAGCACATATGAACTTAGGGCCAATTCTTTTCTCATAAAGGTGTCCAAACGTGGTGACAATATTCATGTTGTGCGTGATGTTGGCCAGTAGAAAAGACTTTCTGCCATAAGAATAACATGACAGATTTGTGAATCCAGTCACTACCAAACATCAGGGAAAACATTTGTCAAGTTTCTTTTTGGAGATTTCTTTCAAAAACTCTTTCTCTCCCACAGAGTTGTATCGGCACCTTGTCACTATTTGCACTTTTGTATCTCGAACTTGCAGATTGGTGCAAATCACTTTTTAGAAGTTTGTTCTGCTTGTCTTGTTGAGCTGTGTGCTGTAGCACCCCTCAGTTTTTAGCTCATGTACTGCTCCATTGCTATGATACGGAGCCAGGGACATGAAGGGAAAAAAATAAAAACCTGTATTAGGGACTCTTTTTGGAGAATTACCTGAGGATATTCTCCAGATTATGCTTGAAGTATTTCAATATGCACTGAAGTTAAGGAATATATTCTAAATATTAAAACACAAAACACATATGTGTGAAGCATGGAACTACATCCATGGTGTTAAGATGCTTGATGGGCTAGCAAAACAGTAACTTAGTGGGCGGGGCTATTGCAAAAGGTACATTCTTGTAGATCATTGGTTCTCAAGCAGTGGGTCGGGACCCAAAGGTGGGTCGTGTGAGATTTTTTTTGGGTCACGGTGGAATTGCATATTAAAAGCAGCGTCTGGCCACAGCTCGTCTCATTAATGACAAAGAAAAGTGCTGCTCTGTTCTCCACACACAGCCAGGGACTCTCTTTGTATCATGTCCATGTGCTATTGCACATATTTAATCTACAAACTGTTCACATGTTTATTCGTAATGAGAAATGCATCTAGGCGCTGTAACCGCGACCCATGTGCGCGCTCTCTCTCTCTCTCCCTCGCTCGCCCACTTTGCGTCTCGGCGCTCCACGGTGGAGTCTTCGCGTTCGCGATGGTAAAAGGCTGCTTCTGTCTGAAGAGCAGAACTGTCCACATTGTAATAGGCTAATGCTTTGAATATGAATATGAAGCTAAAGACGCAATGTATAATGATCCAAAAACACTGACACTGAATAAATAGGGCCTATTTAATTATATTACATTATAATTATTTGTAGTAGGCGTTGCTCAAAAGGGAAGGGGAGGTGGGTCGCGAGAGATCACCAATGAAAAAAAGTGGGTCGCCTGAAAAAAGTTTGAGAACCACTGTTGTAGATGGTGCCCAAAGAGCGGTCATGGAGGAGGACTTGGCTGTGTTTTTACGTTCAGGAAATGTCCCTAATGGAGATATTATATTATTATTACTATTAGGGCTGGGAAAATTATCGCGTTAACGCATTGCGTCAAAATGGTAGAATTATCGCGATAAAATTAATTAACGCAGCGTTAAAATTCCTCCCCTTTAACTTTCGCTCCTTTGAAGTGATGCGCAGCTGCTCTCCTGTACGCAAAGCAAACGCTGTGTCATGTCTCATGAACGGCAGCAAAATCACCGTTTCACTGCTTTATGAATGAAATGTGCCACTCCACAACATGGTTCTGATGGGAAAGTCCCAGTTTACCCAGTTTAGGACCGTCCTTACGTTTGTTTTGCGTTCATGTGCCATGTGGCTAATTTGCATGCGCTTTGAAAGACCTCGCTGTGCGCAGCGGAGATATAGGAAATGCCCAATGCACCTTCTAGCATGTGTCAAGTTATTCCTGA
>OMNZ01099787.1:0-12076 GCA_900303255.1 Lesueurigobius sanzi | reverse complement strand
TACTCATCCTTCTTCTTCCTCCAAACACAGCGAATGGAGTTAAGACCAAAAATTTGTATTTTGGTCTCATCTGACCACATGACTTTCTCCCATGACTCCTCTGGATCATCCAGATGGCCATTGGCAAACTTCAGACGAGCCTGCATGGGTTGACTTAACCAGGGGAACCTCCTGTGCGATGCATGATTTTAAACCAGGATGTCTTAGTGTTTTACTGATAGTAGCCTTGGAAACGGTGGTCCCAGCTCTCTTCAGGTCATTGACCAGCTCCCCCCGTGTAGTTCTGGGCTGATTCCTCACCTTTCTTAGCATCATTGATACCCTACGAGGTGAGATCTTGCGTGGAGCCCCAGTCCCAGGAACATTGACAGTCATCATTAGCCTCTTCTATTTTCTGACAATTGCTCCAACAGTTGTCCTTTTTTCACCAAGCTGCTTGATAATTGCCCTGTAGCCCTTTCCAGCTTTATGAAGGTCTACAATTTTGTCTCTGGTGTCGTTTGACAGCTCTTTGGTCTTGCCTATGCTAGCAGTTGGACTCTGACTGACTGTGGGGTGCACAGGTGACTTTACTGAGCTCAAAGAGGTGGTGGGTGGGTGATTTGTTGTGGGGTAAAGGTGGACTTTTTTTAAAGGTAGACTGACAGCTCTTTCAGAGTCATAATTCTTGCTGATTCTCATGTGTGCAAATACTTATGAACCCCAGTAACATTCAAATAAATCATTAAAAAATCATATAATGTGATTTCCGGAGTTTTCTTTGTAGATTATGTCTCTAACAGTGGAAATGCAACTATGATGAACATTTCAGACCTCTCCCTAATTTCTAAGTGGGAGAACTTGCAAAATTGCAGGGTGTGCAAATACTTGTGCTCCTCACTGTATGTTCTTCAGTTATTGTCAATTCGATTTATAGTATTTTACTACATTTGCCAACGTGTAATCAAACGTGTCAATAGTATGAGAAGGCATCTAAGGTGTGTAAGTTTAAACCTGTGATGGCGTGCTGGGAGAACACCTCCACGTAGGTCAGGTAGTTGTGAGGGCAGTGCTTCTTCAGCCATTTACAGACGTCCTGCTGTGACCAAAGCACCACGGGCCGCAGCAGACTGGGCTGTATCGGGCTGGTGTTGTATATCCCATAGTTATCATTGCTATGGTACTGCAGACAGAGGGGAAAAGACAAAATATCAAGATTAAAGATGAAATGAACAAGCAACGGAAATAGATCAGCTGCCCACACGCTGCTTGTTAGTACCTTGGAAATAGCATGACTTGAGACGTGACAGAAACTGAAATATGAACTGCTAAACTAATACAAAATCACCTGCATTCCACAACAGTTTATATATACTGTATTAAACAAATCCTTATGGGAACAGATTTTTTGATGTTTTCAGAGGACATTGATTTATCAAAACAATACAGGTTATGCGTGTGATGACATAACACAGCAACAGCATGGCAGTTAGTATTCCATCATGGCCACAACAGCAAAAGGAGTAGCATGTTTAAATTGGTTTACACTCGGCAATACTGCCGTTAGCAGCAGTATGCTAAGGCTAGCTTCAACCAATTAAGGCTGGGGCAGAAGCTATGACTGAGTCACACCTAAAGTAGTGAAATAATATTGGCGACTGTTTGAAGTTCTCATAGTATGTATTTTAATTTGTGAAATACTGACACATAACCATTGAAAACATATAGTATTTTCAATGCATTAATGATCAGGTCCCTTCATGTTGGAAGTTGTAATTTAACATAGACCAGTCATTGTTTCACTCACTACAAATCAGTTTCTTTACATAAGCAACAAATATGACATCTACAAACCTACTTTTGTAAAAATCTCACGGTATTGGTTGGTATCAGATCTTGTTAATACTCAAACCCCAAAGTATCGGTCTTGGATCAGAGTGTCTTGCAATGTTAAAGGTTCTTTTTCTATTTAGACATAAAAAGGTGCATAAACTCAGCCGTTACAATTGTTTATGAATATTAAAATTGCCATATACATTCAGTTACAATTAATAGTGCAGCCCTTCTCGGAAAAAAACATTTACACCATGGCAAAGATTCAGCTAAAAGTGTGCCCCTGTGGAGCAAATGCAGCTTGTATGGTCATTAAAATCCATGGTGACCTTATACTCTTACATCAAAGACTACGGACCGTGGTAAACATCTAGTTATATGTAAGTCCAGCAGAGCAGCCGGTGGGACATTAGTTACATTAGTTTAATCAGGCAATGTCATCAACAAGTTGTTTGAGTTGAGGAAATTACCAGCACATCGCACAGACTGGATGAACAGATGGACATTTTATTATTTTGAATATAATTACTTTTTTTTTTTTACCTTTATTTCCCACTGGCCCCAGAGTGTTACCTACTGTACATATTTTTAGTAGCAAGGGACAACAGAAACATGCAAACACAGAGAGACCTCGCCTGGCCTGGGAATCAAACCCGGGACCTTCTTGCTGTGAGGCACACTAAACACTGCACCACCACCAAGAGAAGACAGATAAACAACACAGACAGTCCAGTAGAAAATGGAAAATGACTGGGACAACTAAGAACTTTATGCAAACCTTAACATCAAAAATCCTACTAATGGATAATATATTAAGGTTGCCTAATGCCAATCACATTGAAAGCAATTTCATACGTCCCTCTGCAGCGACAAAGTATCTCGTGTCCATGGGGTATATACAACCAGCAAAATCTATACTTTAGAGCAGCCACTCCCAAACTTGAGAGTGTCGCGGCTCCCTTAGACATCCAAAGCCAATATTTGATCCAATATTGTATATGTCCCAATTAATGAAAAAACAACAGCTGTAGAAACTAATACTTGAATTGTTGAACTGTTGCATGATAGCAGCAATGAGTGCTCACAATATTAATGTTAACAGTTTTTAGTCGTGAGTTTTAGTGTTTCATCTTTTAAGCAGTTCTCTACTGAAACTGTTGAGCTGCCGCACACGGTTTATATCACAGCACATTTTACAGCAAAACAAGCCCATTTTGAGCCCAGATACAACAACATCTGTGATAGACAGTGACTAATGAGCATTTTCAGAATTTTTAGTCCCAACTAGACCAGTGGTCTCTGAGACAGAATGCAGTCGCTCAATTAGACGAGAAAAGAAAAATATGCACAATGTGAAAGATTGAAGAAATGAAACTGCGGGAAGAAGCTCAGCCGTTTTGATGTGGTACTCACTGACCAAGACCAAACTAAGCCAACCACTGCATGCATCTAAGAGGATAGAAATAAACAAACAATCCTTTGTATACAACTCTGTTATCACTGCAGCCCAGTCTATGTTTCAGCCCGAGCTCATGGCAGCCCTTTAAAGAGCCTTTCAGGGGCAAAGACAAAGGCAGAGGCTCTAAATGAGGCCAGTCTGCTGCCTCTGTCCACAGCACAGATATGTACATAAGTTCAAAAAGATTATTTCAACCCACAGCAAAAAACTCTCTTCTGTGAAAACTTTTATCTAAAAACATTGTACACATTTTCTACATGATGCATATGTTCTTTAGCTGGTAGCACGCTGCGCCGGTCTGTGCTTAATGGCGGTGGGGTAGGGATGCTGCTGGAAGACCTAAGCTATTTAAAGCCAAACTAAAAGGCTGTTAGAGCCCAGAGCCCGCTGGGGAGAGAGCAACTTCCATTCTCCGCTAACAAAGACCCGTTTGCAACAATGGATGTGCACCAGCCCATTTCCACTGCACTCTGAACCTTATATTATAGGGTGCATATCTACAAATGTGACACAGACGTGTAATGGGCAGGTCAATAGTTGGAGATGGAGTTGAGTTGGAGGACACGTCAGAGTTCTACAGTAGAGATGGACTTTTAATTGTCAGAATGCAAATGTGTTGTCCTTGTTTATGGCCAACATCTCTGTAATTACTGGGTTTGTCCACATGAGACAAAAATGTCCAGGTTCATTGCCTTCTCCGTCAGCAACAGTTAATCATAACATCACATAAGCCCCTACCTCCATCTGAAATGACTGCATCACTACTAGAATGCCATACACACAATCTATAGAGCTGTTTTCCCGTTTTGATGATTTACTTCTTTAAAACACACAAAAGGCCATCTCAACTAACCAAGCATTTGCTACTGTGTGTTTACATGCGCTTGAGTATCCTGGTTGTTAGTTATCTCTCTGTTATGACAGTATTCTGGATATGATGTGATATGTGCTCGGAGAAACCTGGATACTCATCCCTGTTTACAAGGGAAACAACAGCATAGTGGATATTTAGGCTCCAGAACGGGGCGGGGCTACTGACAAATATGGTCAGGATCTAAACACTGGCTTTTTAATCAAACCCAGGGACGAGAACTAGCCAAGGAGGCACTGAAGACTGCGGCTCTGTCATATTAAACCTGCCAGATTGATGTGTGTAGCACTTCTACACATTATCAATCTGGGATGGCTCTCGTTCAATCCGCTTGTGAAAGGGAGGGACCAGCAATACTTCAGGATAATTGGGTGAAACACCTATTAGTACTACCGTACCTTTCCCAAATCCGGTTGGGAAACATCTTTTTGCTCCCTTTTCAAAGCAGAGATAGTAGCCATTTCAGCTAAAACAGAATCAATTACTGCATCAAAATGTAAGTCCTTAGACGTAGCCATCTTTCTTATTCTTCGGCAGGGCGTTTGGTACGACTCATGCCAACATGTCCTGCCTTAAACCCCAATGCAGGCGCATCATTGGTCCGCACAAATGGATGAGTCAAGCCAAACATTAGTGATTGGACTCTTTCAAGATGTATTTTCCTGAGTTTGTGAAATCCCAAATCTCCCAGGAATACATCTAGGAGCACAAGGTTACAGTCATATACAGTAGCTTCAGTGAAAGATGTGAAAAGTGGAAAAAAGAATCAGCAGAGCACCAAAGTGACAACCTTGGGTTGCAAGATGAATTGTCGCGAGATCTGAATTTTCAGTCTCACAACAAATCCATCTTGAAAGACTCCAACTGATAGGTCTGTTTCGTAACCAGCAGCGGTTCGGACCAATGATATGTCTGCTGTGTGGCTGGGGGCGAGATATGCAGGTATGATCATGAGTAGCGCGCTGCCTTGGTAAAACAAACATGGCTATTTTTTTCAACCATAGTTCTCAACATATTGCGCCTGTCATACGTCACATGACTACTATGATTGGCTAAAAGCACATTATGGAAGGTGGGTACTAGCTGGATCATCACCCAATTAGCTCAAAGTAGTGTACTGAATATCCCTCCTTTTCACGAACAGTTTTAACGGGAGCCCTCCCAGATTGATAACGTGTAGAACTCAATTTAGAGTGCTACACATATCAATCTGGCTTCTGCCAGGTTACCAAAGTCACAGTTTAGTCCAAAATCAGCTGATTATCCATCTGTGTAAGTTCTTAGTCGTACAGGAGTTGTCCATCGTAAGCAAAGCTTCTTCAGTCTTCATCTGTACTCCGTAGTTGAAGTGTAGGGCATTTCATTCTTTATCCCAAGATCTTCATCAGCACTGAGCAGAATTTTATGAAGAAAGCACTGAGCAGTCTTTTATGAAGAAAGTGAATTCCTCCTACTGGTTTCTTCAGAAGACTGAAGAATATTTGTCTATAATGTGCTGTTTATCATATTTTTTAGAAGATACAAAGTTTTAAAAGCACAGGTACCAGCTACAGTTGCAATGGGGATGTTTTCGATCCTGCCGTATTTGTCTCTGTTTACGTGACCCAGTATTCTGAATACTATGTGGATATTCCAGTGAGAGTATCCTGGTTTCTAATAACCTGGATGCTGGCTTATCCAGACTGAAAGGGGATGTTGTGTTCACATGGACACAGAAAAAGCAGGATACTAACCAGGATATTCAAGCAAGCCCACTCAGTTGTAAGCATCCTCTCTAATGCCAGTGTGACCTGCTTCCAGTCTCTTCAGTTTACTATGTGCTGTGTATGCCTCTGCTTGTGCTTGTGCCCATACCTGCCGGGCCTCTGTGCCAGGCTGCTGCAGTAACTTCACAGGTCGGCTCCCTGCTTTGCCCCGCCCGTCGTGCCAGGTGAGGTTCCCTCCAGTTCGCCAACTCAGCTGCTGCTTAAAGTCCTCAGGCAGCGCCCTGTACTCCACAGCTGGTCGACAAAAACTAAAACTGGAGGCAGCTGTAATTGAAGAGCCAGTGATAATGATTAGACATTGGTTATATTCGTCATGAAAGAACAGACAAAGGTACACACACCACCTGGCCATATCTTTCATCAGTGAGCTCATAGTTACACGCACAAACCTGCTTTCGGGGAAAACACAGTCATGTCTCAAGCTGAGTCAAACGTTATTCCTGTAGAGAAGCTATTAATCTTACTTTATAATGAACTACACAGGAAAGGTGTGTTGTACAATAGGCTATGAACATATAAAATAAAACTGATCGTAGTATAGCTTTGTTTAGATCCAACTTCATGGTTCTGATCATTTACTTTAATCAATGAATTGGCATCTTCATCAAACAATCCCTGATGAACTGGCTTGATGTCATTACGCATTACATTTCACATGAACAAGCTGTGCTATTTCTACTTCTACTGCAAAAAGTAATCGAAATTAGTAAAACGTTGTGATTTGAGTAACTCATTTCAATAAACCTTCCAGTGGGGTCCGTTTTGAACACTTCATTTAAGAAAAAAAAAAGATCCCATCACCCTCAAAATTAGTTCTTAATCATAATTTTCTTGGAATTAGATTATTGTTGATGACTTTCCTTAATTTAAGTGTAAAAAGCTTACTCCACTGGCAGATTTCATAAAATCGGTTACTCAAATCAAGCCGGGCAAATGTAGTTATTTCGGGATCATTTTTGCAGTGTAGAAATAGCACAGCTTGTTAGGGCTGCACAATTAATCACAATCCAATCGACATCGCAATTTGAAATACTGCAATAACCAAACCATAAAGGCTGAGGTTTTTTCTGCCTTGCGTCTCCAGAGTACCACAATGTATTATAGAAGTTTTAGAAGCTAACAATACAAGGCCTGTGGCAATAAACAATAATATTGGTGATTGTGATGAAAAGGAGCAATTAGTTAATCATTCCTAATGGTTATGAAACCACAGAGCACCTACAGCTTGTTCATACAAAATGTAATGCGCGATGACATTTATCAGTGATTGTTTGATAAAGATGACGATTAATTGATTAAAGTAAATGCTCAGAACCTGATCAGCTTAATATTTTACTGCTTTGGATCATGAAAGTTGGGTCTAAACTTACATAAACAAAGCTATATTCCATGTACTTTCACATTACTTTTTGGAATTAAGGACAATTGTCGACATTAAGATTACAGGGAACAGTAACATCTTCTTAACCTAACTAACCCATTCTGCTTTCTATGGGAAATAGAACATTTGCTAAACTGGATGCATTCAATGGGCTTGTAAACATACGGTAAATGCCATCAATCTGCACAGCAGGTCGTCTCCGTATCCACAAACTGAAACGTGTGAAAGCCCTAAAAACATGCTGTTACTGGCAGAGAGCCACAGGTCATTAGTGGATCGTCTGCTAGATTGAAGGGGTTTAGTAAAGTGTGAAGAGATGTGCAGCTGTGTTTGTGCGTGGAAATACTGTACATTCTCATTGTCTTTGATAAACTAAAAGAATATGAAAGTGTATGAGGAATCTGTGGGAGCGGGTGTTTGAGATGAAATATTTGTGTGTTTATGCTTCATCCACTGAGCAGAAAACAGCAGCAGCAGCAGCAGCCATCAAGCCAAAGAGATAGTTTATAATAGATACAACTCCACTTGTCTTTTGTTTTTTTGAGCTGCAGCTTCAAACTCATGTCAATGCAATCTGTCTTTAATTAAAGTATTATCAGAACCAGTGTACCAGCTTTATATACTGTATCACACAGAATACTATTAATAATCCATTTTATGGTGAATTTAATACAGGTTTCAAAAACATGTAGCTACACAGTCAATACAAGAAAGGACAATTGCCCAAACCTATAGCATCACCATTTAGGCTTTATTAAACTGAGGACAAAAAGTGGACAAAACCAATCCCACAAACTGTCAAAACACAAATCTGACAATTGGATTGACGACGGGAGTATTTCTTTAAACACATTTTTTGTAAAATGTGTGTCATAGCATTTCTGAATGTTTTGTTTGTAGAGACTTTAGCTTATTGCTTGAACACATTCTGCATGTGCGTGTACAATGTTTATTGTGAGCTTACCACACCTTAGAGCCAGCTACTTTTCAGTTCAGCACAATTTAAAGACAAAATAGTGTTCCATATGGACTTACCATCGACAGCCATGGCTTTTATGACCCACGTCCAGTTAGTTAAAATGATCCATCTTTTCCAGCGCCTTGCTCCGGTTCTCGATCTGCGAAGCTCCGCACAGTTCGCACTAAAGTTTCACAATGGTTCAGGAAGGTCTACACATCATTCCTAAAGTGCACAGGTAACGCCTCTGGCGCACGTCACTCCGCTGGAAGCTCGTCTGTGCTCAAGTTTAAAACAGACAGGAAGAATGGCCCGCAGCCGCTCAGAGATATGCGCGCACACACGCGCTGACGGGCGAGCTCTGTGCGCCTCTCTGCTCTGTGGTTATCTGTGTCGTGAGAATCAGATGCGCGGCATTTTCTCAAGAGCATACGTATGCGCAGCGAGCTCAAAGTGCAGCCTGGGGCCCTGTAATTAACACAGCGAGTGGAGCCTTTGAAAAAAAAACTGCGGATGAAAAGGCTTCTCATCACTGCAGCATCCACAGAAGGAATTCCCCACTGCCCTTAAAGAATGGGACCTCTGTGCGGCCCGTGGCACAGAGCTCTGGACTCTGGTGGATTTATCTAAACATCACAGTCGGTTGAGGCTGTCACTTCAGCCACACCACTGTTGCTACACAGGTGCCAAAGGCCAGTGCAAATATATATATGATCTAAATAAAATCTATAAAGTTTCATTACCAAAATAAACTGGAATTAAAAAAAGTAATGCATGGGATTTTCAGCATATTGTAGCATCACTTGTATAATTCATATTGTGTTGGCATCACATGATGGTAAAAACAGGCTAGAAGTGATCATAACTATGGATTTTAAAACATTTAAAACAATCAGTGTAAAAATCTGACTCCAGTTCTGGGTTACAGTCCCGGAAATTTCTAGGCTTGAGAATGCACTGTGCCATTTGTTGTGTCACATGTGAATAATTGATGCGTTTATCAGCTTGCTCTGGTTCTGAGAGGGTTTGGCTGAGGCAATAAAGTGGCAAACACAGTATCCCCCTGAACCACATGAAGCAGAACAAAGAGGTGAAGAGTAAAGGCACGGGTCACCAGGGCATTGTCCTCAAAGCCAAAGGTTGGCAGGAGACAAAAGGTAAAAGCAGAATGATGTAATGAGAGCAGAAGATGAAGGAAACTGGTCTGGTCTGAGCTGAACACCAGAGGTCCACCTGCCTTTTGTTTGGGTCATCTCACCTTCACAAACAGACAACAGGAGGAGAGTTTGAGCTTCACTTGAGAACAGGACTGAATGATTACTCAAAACCGAATCAAAATAGGTGCAATCAGCATTTATTTACAATATTTACAGCATTATATAATATCTAAGCACAAATATCTATTCTTCATGGGGTCTGTATGTACAACCCTTTAGCAAAGACCTCTATAATCATGTTTTCAAACATCAGTCTTGGCATAACTCCTCAATGTGTGCTTAATGTCCCTTGACTTTTCAAAAACTGTGCATGAACTGAAACTTAATTGAAAATAATACTGCCAGAAAAAACATTACACATCAGAAAAATGGCCAACCCATGTGGGAAGATACAGTACATGTTATTAGAATTCAACTTTACACTTCAAACTCCTACATCCACCGATTGCAGACTGTAGTTCCTCATTTGGGATGAAATTTTAAGCATCCTGGGTTTTGGCTGGAGAGAGTAATAAAAAATAAAAAGGGACAGTTTGAATTATTGGTTTCCCCAGGAGAGATCTTCAAAGAGCCTTGAATATTCACAGCATACATTAAAGATTAGGTCATGGATGTGAGGCGTTTGTATTTTGTGTGAGTAAGAAATGTGTAATGGAAGTGCAGACTGTGGCATTGATAGATTTACTGCCATGACACTTGTAATCATAATGTGGATTGGTGGTGCGGGGTGATGAGTATTTGCCCCCTCTCGAGTCGAGTCTAATTGACGCCACAAGAGGGCAGTCACGTTCAGCAGTTGAGGAATGTGTAATATCTTTGGGAAAAAGTGGTTCAGCGTTATACCAGTGTGCTTCCCATCAACATGGGAGTCTATTTTTGTCTTATTTTTGTTTAAACTGTGTAACCTTACCTTTAGTTAGGCTTAAACTATTAGTTGTCATGCTAAAATGTTTGTTATTGTTGTTTTATTTGTGTAGAATTATTAAACTTGCAGTAAAACTACCATCTCTAACCAAATCCTCCAGGCCACACTTTGGGCACCGCCATCCCAATGCAGCAAAGATTATAAGTAATGTGAGCCAAAACATTCTGACATTTTCTTTTATTTTCTGGTTCATTGGTTCACTGCGTTGTCAGTGGAACGGTCTGCACAGCATTGTTAAAGTTTCCTCCAAAACCTAGCAGAGTCCAGCAGTCTCTGGAGGAGGCGACTGACAGGTGAGGCCAAAGAAATCAGGAGCCAACCAGAGCACATACTGTCTTCAGAGTTATTGTTGATGAGCTCCAGGCAGCGCTACAATGTACCACGAACCAAAGAGTAATCTTATTTGATGTTTTTCATACCTTCTGCTATTAAGCTGCAAAACAAGGATGAGCCCCATTTAGCTTATTCACAGACAGCTTAAAATCAATGAACATCTGATATGTCTTCCTTAGGAGATCATAACTGCACTTTTTACAGAATAGCATTGTGCGTCATGCTCTTTGCTGCTCCCAGAACACACATTAAATGATTGACTATTACACCTACAACAATACAACCAGTTTTACACATGTTCAACTGCTGTGAAAGGCCATTCATATGTATATACTGTATATATATATATATATATATATATTTTTTTTTTTTTTTTAAGAACAGAGGATAACAAACCACCCTGTTTCACAGTTGTCTCATTTGACAATCTGCACAGTCACCAAATTTTGCGATGAGGATACATCGGCGATACAGTTGTCCTCAAAAGTTAACATACCCTGGCAGAATGCATTTCATAGAATATGAATGATAACACAAAAACCTTTATTTCACTCATGGTCAGTGGTTGTGTGAAGCCATTTATTGTCAAAAAAACTGTTTATTTACGCTTTTCAACTAGAAACTAGTCAAATGTCAAAAGTTTACACATTGTGCATCTTGAAACAAAGATCATTTTTTTCAGAATCCAATTTTGAGAGTCCTGTATTTCAGCTGAAGTTTTTCTTTGCGCCTGAACAATATTCCTGGCAGTTGTTGAAGGTCACGTAAACGTTAGATCAGGGACATTTGAGTAGTTTCTGTTTCATTATGATTTCAAAAGAGTAAACTCAGTTCTTTGACAATAAATGGCTTCGCGCAACCACTAACCATAAGTGGGAAAAAAAATAACTGGAAGAAGACAGAGCTATCCTCGGTAGTTTCTCCACAGCTGAAGCTCATGTGTCCGTCGACCAGAGGCAGGGCCAGATGTGCACACGACCAAATCACCAACAACAAACAACAAACACTCCGAGTTCATGTGCTAAGTGCTGACATTCCAGCCTCCTAAACAAACTTCTCTTCCGCCCCGCGCTCCACCTATAACTTTTCAATTCGTTTCCTAACACGCACCACACAGTCATCGGTGGACGCATCATATAGTGGAAATTCTAAAATCATAAAAAGATGAGAGTGAAGCCAGAGGAGGGTCTGTGTCTATGAAGATGAAGGGCCAGGGCCTTGTGTTTGTCCTTGCACATAACTGTTAATGCATGAGAGCGGATGGCACACAGGGCGGCAGATGTTCAAACAGTTTTAGGGAAGAATTTTAAAGAATAAATCTGGGTAATGCACCATGAAAAACACCAATAATGCA
>OMNZ01099783.1:0-12539 GCA_900303255.1 Lesueurigobius sanzi | reverse complement strand
AAATAAATGTTTTATATTATACAGGAACAGGCTGTTGAACTGCCCCAGGTCTAGATTATATAGACATGTGGGAAATAGCCATAATTATTAGCCTATACTGTATATAAAAAAGCTGGTAGGTGCGTGATGCGGTGGGGCAGAGTCACTGCGTGTCGCAACAACCCAAAACAGCGACAGAGATCAGGGACATGCAGACATAAAAATATAAATAATTCGTTTGTAGCGGCTACTAGTGGTTCCTTGTGCCTCTCTAGGGGTGAGGTAGGTCCTGTAAATTTGTGTAACCGCTAGGCCTATACAGAGAGATGCTGGATCCAGAATGCGTTTGGATATTTATTGATACATGGCATGCAGCTATCACAGAGTAGTGGATATTGACACAGTCAGAGGGCAGATATAGCACAGATGAATACTGGATTGACCAAACATAAAACCTGATTAAAGCAAAGCGGTCAACAAAAAATTACGGCTACCCTATAGCCCCTGTCCGTTTACACCTCTTACCCGCCCGCAAGCACATGGGCACCAGCGCACCAACGCCCATGCAATGACCAGCAGTCTCCACACGGGGGCAGCAGATTCACACATACCGTGCTCACCCTTGCCAAAGCTATTGTCTGTCTTCATTTAAATACCTCACTTTCCCTTCATGTCTATGGCATAAGGTGTCCATATGAAAACATATAACGTAGTCCATAAGAAAGTGGCGCAAAGTATCATGAATGAGAGAAATGTACGTACTTCAACTTTTCCAGATGCCATTTCAGCATCGAAAACAAACAACTTCTTATTTTATTTTTTCTTAGAGACAAAATAAAATAACGTGTGCGGTGATGCGCCACATCACCCCACACGGCGCAACTGCTTGATTGACAGTCGCTTCAGCCAATGACAAAATGGACAACGGAAATGAGATGTAAATGAGGACCATTGTCGCAAACAAGCCAACTAAGAGAGGGCTCATCTCAGGATTATCTTTTCCAAAGGGTCTACCTTCAAAAGACATTACTTCTCCATCAGATTTCCATGTGACACATCATTGGAAAGCTTGGCAACTACACTTTCAGAATCTGGGAATAAAAATGCCCCAGAATCGACTTGTGCCCCATTTTGCCATGAGCTGACACATATATAAACAGGAGATAGACTGAGGCATCTTGGCCCCATTCTCAGGGCTAGTCCCACATTGTGAGGGTAATGAAAATGGCGCAAGTTCCTAAAAGAACCAAAAAAGTGGAAAGCTCCGCCCTTGTGTGGTAGGCAGAGCAGCAACGAGCCTGTCAATTAAAGCTATACAAAAGCCAGCTTGGTTAAAAATGTGATACACTTCTGGACAAGCGGCTTTAGAAAAAATAAAAAACTTTGGAGCCAAGCCATTTGTGGCGAGTTTAGGGTAAGTTTCTGGTGTAAAATAAAATGAATTGTGCTAAATTAAACTACAGATGATGGCTGTTCTAGAAGAAACACAGCTAAAGCAAAGGTAACTTAACCTTATTCATAAACATATTATAGGTACCCTGCAGTGTGAGAGGCACTTCAGAGATAGAGCCTGACATGACGAGGAGCAGTGACAGAGATATACGGCCACATGCTGAGTTAAAAAGCTAAACACAACCGTGTTGTTTATGTCAATGTCAACCAGGAAAACCTTTGATCTGGATCTGTACTCTCTCTGGATCTCTATTCCACAAACATGTCTTTGCTCAGTTACAAATAATAATAATAAAATTGGCTAAGTAGGGTATAGTGATGAGCATCGTCAAAAGTTGTACTGTGTTGATAGAGACCATGAAGTTGATGGTATAATGATGATGCCACTGTGTCCTCCTGCCTTTCCTGTGTGTCATGCCAGGTGTCCATTGCACAAAATTTTGACCAGCTGCGACGAACAAGCACTCTTTATGGGTGAAATCTTAAGTTATTCTTGAAAAATGCAGGTCCTACAGCGAGACAAGGAATTTAAACTAGAATACGACCAAAGTTGAGCTGGACAATGTGAAATATTTTGGAAAGCGAGTCGTCTAGTCGTGGTGTGACCCATCCTCTTGCTGCGGCCAGACTTAGCATTGAATTAAAAATATTAGTGCTGTCAAACAATTAAAATATTTAATCACGATTAATATGAATGTCATAGTTAATGCTTGTGATTAAACGCAAATTAATTGCAAATATTCATCTATTCTAAATTCCCTTGAATTATCATTTTAATGCTATAATCAACATGGAAAAGTGGATAGTCTTTGTTCAAATGCTTTTGATTGAAATTAAAAATATATATATATATATATATATATTATATGCTGTATATTGTTTTGAAATATTGTGCTGCAAATACATGATAATCACATATTTCTCCAAACTCCAAACACAAGAAAGAAAAAATGTCTCTCGATTCTCATAACAACGAGCAACAATTCAACATATGTTTAGGTTTGTTTGTTTTTGCCTAATCCCTCTTTTGGCAATTACAGCGATGAGAAGGATGCCAAATAACCAACTTTTAATGAATGTTGTGAAATATCTGTCAGAATTTACCAAATCCATTCATTTGTTGGGGATTGTCTCCTCTCTCTCAAATACAGTACCTTAACTATTCACACATCAACTGTTGTTGATGTTATTTTCATGGCTCCAGTCAGACTTTATTATTGCTTTTATTATTACATGGTTGTTCTTGTGCTTTGTTTTAATGTTTATGATATTTATTGGAGTAACTGGAACTGAAGAATTTCTCATGGGGATCAATAAAGTGTTCTGATTCTGGATATCAGGCTGAATAAACAAATATAACACTGGTACAAAAAACAAAGCTACAAAAAAAAAGTCTCCATTGCGTGTGGTGCTCAGAACAACACCTGCAAACTAAGATGATGATGCAGAAACTAAATACAGTACACCTGCTAACGTTGTCCAGGACAGACTCATGCACAAAACGTCCAGCGGAACAAAGTGTAATACGACACTAATGACAGCTGTACTGAATGGATGTGCTGATCAGCTTTGTGAAAAAACTTATCTTCAATTGATCTGCATTCATAATTCAACCCCAGCAAGTCTGTGATTCTTCCATATTCCCTTTAATCAAGTGGTCTCCAACCTTTTTTACCCTGCTTTTACAAAACAAAAATATCAAGGAGCTACTTATTCTTCCATGGCACTTGTAATTGTAATTGTAAGTGTAATTATGATTTATCTTGAGAATTTCCTCATCGTTCTATAAAATATTTGTGTTCAACATTTTCCAAACCATGAGAAAATGCTTCTAAATTGCGACTCATCAAGCGTATTTAGCAGTGTACAAGGTCTGTGGGGAGCTGCTTGGAGAGGCCTGGATAGATAGCTTGCTCCATGGGCCAATGGTTGGAGATTCCTGCTATAAACACAGTCTTTCTCCCTTTTGCCATTCTTGTGCCTCAGCCAAGTAACCCTGCACCGCTCAAAGGCCAACCTCATCAGCCGTTCCATCACCTCCTTTTCACCAGCATCTGATTACGCCGCGGGTGGAGATGGCAACACTGGCTATGTTTACATGGTCAGAAAAATGTGATAACTGGAGTCCTCAAAAAATAGCACAAACTTTGATGCATCTGGGTTTTTTTTTGTCTCATACGCTTCACGGACATTCAGAAAAATGCCAACAACGACTGTCAATAATCCGTAAACTAAAAGGACTCTATGTTTCTCCACCGCTGTTATTACAGTTTTACCAATCCATCATTCAACCTGTTTTATTGTGCTGTTCCACTTGCTTTTTCAATCTGTTAACTGTCAAAAACCGGACTAAACTCACCAAGGCAACAAACACTGCAGCAAAAATTATAGGACTCCCCCACACCAATCCTCACAGATCTCAACAACAGGGCCATCGGGCGCATTGACCTCTCCATAGAACAGGACACCACACCATGACCACCTCACTCCTCTGCCCTCAGGACGGAGGCACAGGGCGCTCAGATGCCGGGGGGCTCGTTTTGGAAGAAGCCTGATCCCCTCAGCCATCACGTTTCTTAACACCAGGCCCCGTTGAGTGTAGTATTGTCTATTGTATGTTTTCTTTTGTCTGTTATTGTCTATTGTCAAACATCCACTGTGTACATGATGAAGAATTTCCCCTTGGGGACAATAAAGTCTAAAGTCTAAACAGTCAGGGTATAATGCGGGGAAGGCATTTTGCAAATACTATTTAGCTGCAATTTGTTTTTTTGTTTGTTTTTGTTTTATCTTTTCAGTCTTTTTATTTTGTCTTTAGCCTTTTTGCTGTATTTTTCTGGACAGCATACTGTATGTAAAGAAGATGTGAAAGACCAGAGAGAAATCAGATCATGCTGTTTACATGTCAATACTATTATCTGAGAACTCCAGAAATCAGAAAATTAACCTATTTTTGGTCTTTATGTAAATGTAGCCTGCTGCTCGAGAACCGGGAAATACAACCAAATGAGTCCAGTGACCAGGGCTCTGCACTGGCTTCCTATTTGCTCAGAAAATAGACTTCACCTAAGTACATCTCTGACATGTTAGTGCTGTATGACCCATCTCTGGCTCTGAGGACCTCAGGGAGTGGTCTCCTGCTGGTTCCCAGAGTCTGGACTAAACATGGTGAAGCTGCATTTCAGTTTCAGCTGTTCATAGTGGCTTAATTTGATCAAGTTGGATCAAATCTAAGATCAAATTCAAATGCCCATATAACTGTGAGTAATTTTGCAGCTTCTTATATTTCAATATTGCTTCGTTTTTGGCCTATGAACGGCTAAACACTTTATACTGAAGTCCGAACATGCTAACTTCCTGCTAACTTTAGCCCACTTTAAAACATCAACTGTCCGCTCTGTAAATCTTCTACAGCACAAAAAATTCTCTTGATTTGTTTACCGCTTATATCAGACAAATATACAAAATGCATAAATTATTATTTTTCAGACGTAAATGTGAAGATCTCAGACGATGTTTCCCCATTAATCTCAATGGACGCAGCCTCTGGTGTCACCAAAAAGGGGGCATTAACCTTTTTGTTGCTCCTGTCTATAACAAGTACATTTCTCCAATGTGAGATCAATAAAGTATTATCTTATCTTATGTGAACCATGCATGTAAACACGCCACTACGGGCTAATTTCCATCCATTGTCTATACACTCACAAACACACTCTCATTCATCCTGATCTATTGTACATGTTTTTAGTGGTAGGGGAAACCGGAGCACCTGGAGGAAACCTACACAGACACGGGGAGAACATGCAAAACCCGGGACCTTCTAGCTGTGAAGCACAACTAACCGCTGCGCTACCGTGTTTATTGACTGATTTGGTTTGCTTTCTTGTAATCGTATGTAATTGTGAAGCATTTTGAATTGCCTTATGTATGAATTGTGCTCTACAAATGAATTTGCCTTGCCTTGAGGTATGTATTATATGTAGTATGCATGTAATGTCCTACTAATATTCTATGTAGAGTCTTAAACATAAAACCTGGTGCCTCCACAGACATGTTTAAAAAGGCATTTAACTCTTGTTTTAGTCTAAATCTCCTTATTTTGTCAACTTCGTTTTGATCAAAGTATAAATTACAAATCTAACTCCAATTGCAATTCTTGTCAGAAAAATGGGACTTTCATATTTGTCCAAAGCCGCTCAGCCCTTTGCTCATTTGTCTGTTTGAGTCTCTCTTTTGGCTGCAAATATAAAGCAATCCCTTGTCGCTTCTTAAACCCGAGAGTGCTTGTGTCGGTACATTGCGTTCACTCTTCTCCTCCTCCTGCTGTTTTGTGCACACACCTCTCCCTCATCCCTCTATCCCCCAGATCCCTCGGCGTCCCCTGACCCTGCCCCACTCTTATGCAACGTCCAGTCTGTGGACATTACAGCTCTATTATACATTCCTTTATTGCCCATTCAGCACATCCGGTTTCACTTCATCTACCCTTCATCAGGACAACTCTCCTCTGTCCGTTTCTCCCTCTTCTATCATTTAATCTGTCTTTGCCATCCGCTTTTCTTGTTTCGGTTTCTCCCCTTGATTGCTTTGGTAATGCACCGGAAATGTCCCGCATGGTCGTTGAGGGTAAATTGCCAGCTGTAGTGTTGCTAACAGGACTGGAGAGGCAGACGATAGCCTCAGATGAGAGAAAAATAATGGCATGGTTTGCTAATGGCTAGTTTTTTTTTTTTGCTGTTGCTGCAAAGAAATAACAGTGTGTGGTAGTGTCTGTGTGGCTTTAGTAGTGGGGAGTAAAGCCAGTCTTTCAGCGTAAACATAGAGGGTCTACATCAGAGGTGGGCAAAGTAAGGCTGGGGGTAAAACGCAGCCCAACTAGAACTTCAGTCCGGCGTGTCATAACAAACTGCTTAACTGCTGCTATCTTGCAAGGCAGATTTATTTATAGGGCACACTTCCAAGATATCTTATGAAAGGACAATACAATCACAATAGTTAAAATAGTCAAAATACACAAAACACAATCCATAAAAACATAGGTGTAACCATTATTAAACAAAACAAAAATATGTTGATAAAATACTTTCAATCGCCTTATAGGCCCTAACCTTCTAAAAAGAGTTGTTTTCGGCCTGGATTTCAACATTGCCATTCTTCAGATCCTTTGGAAGACTGTTCTAGACTCTAGATGCACAAAACTGAAATGTGGCCTCAGCGTAGGGCTGCACGATTTAGACAAAAAACCTGATTGCAATTTTTCAGACAGAAATTGTGATTCGATTTGCGATTTTAATATAATATTTATGTTGTATATTTTTCATGCTATTCAGTATCGTCTAAGCATGGGACCAGATGGACATTTTTCACAATTTTCTTAGACAAAATGATTGACAATGTTATTTATCACAGTAATTATGTGAATGTAGATTATCTAGTGATGATGCCAATTATGAAAAAAATAATACTAAGATCACCTAAACATGCATTCTTTTCATTGTGGCGACCAATATTATTGTTTATTGTCTGCTATTATACATAGCAGTAGTACTCATTCATTATATTTGTGGATCTGGAGAAACGCAAGGAAGAAACAAACCCTCAGCCTTTGGGGTTAGGTTATTGCAGTATTTAATTGCGATGCTGATTCGATATTGATTAATGTTGCAGCCCTACCTCACCGCGTTTAATCCGGACTCTAGGGAACCAACAGGAGACCACTCCCTCACATGTCACATGTTTAGTGACTTGATCACAAGCGCCACTGTTTATAGTCTATTCTCTCAGTGCCCTGAGCACTGGACTAATACGGTCATATTTCCAGGTTGTTGGCAGGACTCAGCTGCAGCGTTCTGGATTTACAGCAGCTGCTTTTAGAGAAGCCAGAGAGCCTCTCTAGTGTGAGTTACAGTAGTCGAAACTGGTGGAGACGACAACATGGAAAGTCCATTATCATCCCAAGATTTCTATAGTGATTTTCAGGCTTTGACTGTTTTAACGTGAACAATAAGTAATTGTGTGGCCCCATGCATAAACCTGATATGCCACATGAATGTTAATCTGACAAAATTGAGATTAAAAGCAACGCCGTGTTCAATAATGCAATGTATTCAAGTATTTGTGGTATCAGGTTCATGCATGGGGCCACAGAATTGTGATTAGCTTACACATACTGTATCTAACGCAATGCAATAAGAAAAGTCTTCTAACAACTGAAAGACGGTATGTACAGTAAGTGAAACGTTCTGTATTTGTGAAAGTGGTGCTGATCAAAAGGCATTATGTCATTTTTTGTCTTCTGTCTACTTTAGGTCCAAGCTGTCTGTCCTGGCAGAGACTGTCCTGCATTACCAGGGCCTAGGTTTTCAATTGTACATGAAAAGCATCCTGGCGTTTCAGACATGTGGCCCCTGCATCATAGTTTAATAGCCCTGAATAAAGCTACAGGACCATCAAGGAATTTATTATGGTAAACTATTCAGCAACTATTATTTCAATTAAGCAAACAATTATTTTTTATTGCATCTTTAAATTCATTTGAAGACTTTCCTCACAACAGTTAAGTGCAGACGGGATTGTGGCGGGAGCTAATTGAATTGAGAGAAAGAGAGACAGATGAATGCTGAAGACCTGCCATTTGGAAAGGTCTATTTGTGACTGAGTAACTTTCATATCAGTATGGACCCTGAGGCCAGTGCCCTTTCAGCTGCACAGACCTCAAATATCAAAATAAAGTTCTGTGATGGAGCGTAGAGCGAGCTTCATGGCATGACCTGACCAATGATGGAAGCTATTTTTCTAATTAAGGTTTGTTTTAGGAATCTGAGTTCCTCTACACCAGTGTTTTGTTTGTTTTTTGGAGATGCAGAGTTTATTTGTTCAACAGAGTCAGCGACAGTTCAACACGGATGAAAACTCTTCTGTGCTTGTGTTCACACTGAAGGTTGGCGACAGCTCCAGACAAACTGAAAAAAACAAAACTGTCAAAGTAAAGAAAACCTGGTTTCTTTTTTGCTTTTCTCACATCAAAAACAGATCTTGTTCGTCTCTCGGATTGAGCCAGGCTATTTCTTCAAAATAATACATGAAACTAAATAAATGTAAAGTTTTGGAGCATAGGAACATGATTTTCTGTTAATCGATCTCAGTATTATTATTATTTTTTAGATAATTCTACAGTTTGTTGGTGTGACTACTTGTATAACACCAATTCTTTTTAACAAGTTGCATCTGATTCAGTCATTTTAGGGGCAAGATCATATTGATTCATTTCTTTTGTTGCTTTAACATTTCATTGACCTGCATTGTGGAATGGGAAATTTCTATTGTTATGATATTTTATGGTTGAATGTGAATTGTGAGCCATTATTTGGGGATTACATTCCTTTTAAATAGTCAATTTAAATAATAAATTGTAGATGCTATTATCAACACAGAAATATTACCTATGATTTCCTCCCCGTGTAGAGTGTAACATTGGACCAGTGGTTTCTCTCGGTTGATTTTTTAAAATGAAGGTATATTGATTACTATATTGTGTGCAGTCATCATATAGTGTTAAATACGCTATTGCAAAATGAGAAAATGATTACAATATGTGGCACTTTATTACAAAATGCCGTTATCTTGCACAAACAAGTGAGAATCTGGTTACATGTTGAACTGCTGTTACATAATGCGCTGTTATAGGAGCGATCGCTGTTGTTGTTTTTATCCACTGGATGTCTTGGTGACTGGTTGACAAACAGCTGATGCATTCAGTCGTGAAGCAGTCGCAGATCTGTTTCAGCGCAGGGGAGGCTATGCTCTATTTGTGACCGATGTTTTGGACAGGCATACAAACATTTCTATGTATTGAATGTGTTCATATCGCCCACCAAAGCCCTGTGACCACATTGCGATCGCTTGTATTAAAACATATGAGTCTATACATGCCCTTTTTTCACCCTTGTAGATCCGGGAATCAAGAGTGTTCGTTATTTCATTTTTGCTGTACTCTTGTAACATCACAGTCTCTAGAACCTGAAGACAACCTATATCCCAGTGCAGGTAGGAGGTTGCAATTCCCTGAAGCATTTTCGCTGCCGGTGGGGCCTTTGCTTCCTCCTAATGTTCCCGGCTCCACACTGCGATGGTGGATTCCCCTCACACTCGCTGAGAAAGTTTGGGGGCAGGGGGTCGGCCCTGTCTTCTGTGTAAAGTCTATTATCAAAGTCCCACCAGAGGCACACTGCTCTGTTTACTGTGGCTCCCGTCCCGCTGTTCCTCTCACTTCAACATAATGTAGTTTGTGTACCACCGCTGCTTATGTTTGCTTTGAACTATGTTAGATACTATTCTCTGGGTGTAGGGCGTTATATCATATCCCCAACGTCGAGATTCATCCTTCATCCGTCATTTTTTGATTTTCTGGTTTTGTGCCAGTTTGATCTCTTAATTAGCTTTTACCTGGAAACATATGGATTACTTTATCTTCACAATGAGGTGATTCAAGGTTTCTCCATAAGATTATGTGGCGAAATGTGTTCGAGGGCCATTTTCTCAAAATACTGCAACCAAATTTCCACTTTTGTAGCTCCACCAGTCTCCAAATGATTCCAGTCAATTTTTTCAGAGGGATTTTTCAAGTTTTATTTCCTGTCCTGGTTAATTGAGCTTTGAACCCCAAAAATCAAGGTGAAATTGAAATTTTTATGTTTTTGAATATCCTAAGTCTCCTCTGAAAAACCTTTCTACTAATACAGTTGTGCTCAACAGTTTACATACCCTGAAACTGCATGTAATAGAATATGAATGATAACACAAAAATCTTTATTTGACCCATGTTAGTGGTTATTTATTGTCAAAAATTGTTTGTTTACACTTTTCAAATAGAATCCAGCCAAATGTCCCTGATCAAAAGTGTACATATTGAGCATCTTGAAACAAAGTCCAATTTTGTGTTTGAGTCCTGTATTTCAGCTGAAGTGAGATTTTCTTTGCTCCTGAACAATTTTCCTGGCAGTTGTTGAAGGTTATGTAAACGTTAGATCAGGGACATTTGAGTAGTTTCTGTTTCATTATGAAGAGAAAGCTCTTTGGCAATAAATGGCTTCGCACAACCACTACCCATGAATGAAAAATGGCCAAAAGATTACAAGGGTATGTAAACTTTTGAGCACAACTGTATATTCACAAAATAAACCTGACATTTAAGCCATTAGTAATATTTGGTTTTCCAAAATAGTCATATTTGGCAGCCAATGTATGATGTTTAGGAGCCAAAAGCAAAAGGAATCTCATCCAAATGAATTGAAAAGAGAAGAGACTTTTAATCACAATAATTCCTGATCTTTAACAACTTAACAAGGGACGACTCCAGCTTCCAGCTACTTCCTTAGAAACTTATACGACTTAAACACGAGAAGGCAATCGCTGTTTTAAATCTTCTTAAAATATAGACTTGTATCATCCCATAAATCCTACTTCTTATGCATATCTGTACACTATACTAATACATGCCTTTTGTCGTGATACATAGAAAAACTAACTACGAGCTGCACGGATTAATAAAAGTATTTTTGTGTTTCAGGTCACAGCTAATGGACTGCATCCCTGCACTTTGCAAGCCTCTGAAGATGTGCTTTTTCCAAATGGGAGGAAGACCAAAGTGGCGCACTCTCAAGCGCTTTTTAAAGAACCTCTTTTTTAGTCGTGGCCAGAGCAAACCATCCGTTTATCTGCGTCTTTTATCCACGCGCTCCACATTTGAACAGGATGTGGGTCAGACCGACGCTTTTTATACTCTGTGCTCATTACAGTGTTGGGTCAGTCACCTTTTTTACATTGAGATCTGACCAAATAAATCACAAATGTCCAGCGCTTTGCCTCCGACTGCTATGGGTATTTTTAATTTTTTTTTCACAGCAAGGCTTTTTCCCCCAAGTGGTTACAGAGACCAGATACAGAAACATGCAAATTCACACAGGGAAACATGGTTGAAGGTAAGACTAAAAACAGTCTTCTCAAGAATGCTTTGAGATTTATATGACGTTTTATAAGACATCTTGCCTTAATATCGTATCGTTTTATTTTTATATTCGTTTGTAACTTGTTTGAGAATTTGGTCTTAATTCTTTCTGCTGTCTACTATGTCTTATATCTGAAATCTGAAACATTTACTTTTTGTCGTAACTACATCAAAAAATAGTCTTAACAATGAACTTCAACTTTACCGATGTGTACAGTGTTCCTTTTTTTAATTGCAGGAATCTCTCATAATCTCGTCATGATCCAGAGTGCGCAGGGGGCTGACTCTGCGAGGGGTCATCTGGACAGGACGGAGCCAACAGGTGCCACAGCGGGGGGGTACACACTCTGATGACACGGGGCACAGACTGTTTTCAGGCCTCAGTGGGCTGATCACATGGTCAAAAGATGGAGAGAGGTTAAACACAGCATGTGGCTGCATTTGCATGAACACACGTTGGTAAAAATGGTGGCAGAGTGGTTAGCGCTCCCCTGCTTGCTTGAATGAGTATTTGACCTTATTTTACTGTTATTTTGATGCTGTTTTAAGAGCAATAAGATTCATTTAATTGCATGAATACTTGTTCCATTATGTTGTTTTACTTACCAGGTCAAATACACTTTAAGGTGGCCACACACTAGAGGATTTTAGACTAAAGATCTGTGCACAGACCACACACACTTAAGGACAGACATGAGGACACACACACACACACACACACACACACACACACACACACACACACACACATGAGGAGTCCCACCACAGATCATGCCATGAGAGACAGTTTTTATTGAGCCACGCCTCCTCAGACTAAAAATCTGGCTAAAATCCTCCAGTGTGTGTCCAGCTTAATTCAAGAAAACATTGCTTATTTTTAGATTCCTTTTTGCAGTGAAGGCTTTACAGTAAGTTCTATTTCCAGAACATTTCAAACCTTCATTTGTGAGAGTTTTCATGTTCTTCCCGCATCAACCCAAAACATGCACAATAGGTTACAACTTCCAGCAATCCTGCCTGAGTTATTGCATTTTTAATCTCCTTTCAAGACATTTACAAATATAATGTGGCACGGACTAATGTCAAACAAAGAGAGTAA
>OMNZ01099774.1:0-11102 GCA_900303255.1 Lesueurigobius sanzi | reverse complement strand
TATGAAAAGCATAAAACAGCCTAGAACTGGCGTTCTGACTGTTCTGACATTTAGATAAATAAAATCATAAACATTTTCTTATGGAGGTCCATTAGTTTACAGATTGTCTCGAAAGTCCTTTTAAAAAATCTCAATAATCGTCTTAATAGTTCAGAATCGGGATCTACGTATCACCTATGTTCTAACCTGTCTGCCTGTCCCTCCTCCAGGTGCTGGCCACCGGTCTCAGTGCGCTGTACTCATCCCTGCCCAGGAAGATCGAGGTCCGCGGGGACGACTGGCACGCTCTGAGGCAGGAGGACTGGATGGGCGTGTCGTCCCTCGTGCTGTTCATGAACTCGCTGGAGTTCTGTAACGCGGTGGTCCAGGTCTCTCACCCGCTGGTCCGGACTCAGCTCCTGGACTACCTCCACAACGGTTTCCTCGTACCCGTCATGGGGCCCGCACTCCATAAGGTACTATTGTTGTGAAGTTTGCTATCGGCGTATTTCGACAGGGACGGTACAAAACGGGACGGACCGGAGAGTTGAGCAGGTGTTTCGACAGCCATTTATTACATGTTTGAAAAGCTTTTAGTAGTGATGGGATTTATGGCTCTTTACTCTCCAAAAAGTGATCTCTTGGTAAGTTAAAGTAGCTTGAATTCAGAATATTTGACCTAATTATGAATAAATTTGACTCAATGGAACAAGCAAACAACTTCTTGCACTAAAAATTAGATAATAAATCTGAATTTACTTGAAATTATGTGCTTTTTCTTCTGCAAAGGACGTGGCCTTTCTGTGTGGAGTTTGCATGGTCTCCCCGTGTCTGTGTAGTAGGGCTGAACGATTAATCGCATTTGCGATAATATCGCGATATTACACAGCGCGATTTGCAAATCGCAGAGGTATGCGATTTTTGAGTCTCTAGCCCATTCCTGTCAGGAGTTATAACATTTTAAAGAAATTATTGATGTGCTCTGTCCAGCCACTAGGGGGCAGCCAAGATTGTTACACACTGTCCAGGGCACTGACACTGTCTTATGGCCGTACCGCTTTTGCTCTCTCCTAAAAAATAAATTATAAAAGCACAGATGGAGCTAAAGGACCAGCTGAAAATATAATTTATTTTCTAAATTGCACATGGATGCAAAGAAAATACATCTGAATTAAAAACAATAACACTGCAGGACTTTGACTACCCCAGGTCAAAAGTGCAATATTTCTGCAGTCACATTAAATGCTTTTTAAAAAATTGTAATGCTTAGAAATGCTGCTGGAAAAGGTATCAAATTTTCTATTGAATATGGAAATTAATATTAAAAATGATTGTGGCGTTTGTAGCATGAAAGAATGAGAAATGAGGGATTAAAATGGCATTAAAAAGCATCATAACTGTATTTGACTTGCCGCTACCTGTATAAACCCTGATTAATATGACACAAAAGGTTTCTAAAGCAGTATTTGCAGTGTTCTTGGCTCTTATGTAAACTGACCTGCTTCTTGACCGAATGAGTCATTGTGTACTGCAAAAGAGCATATACGAGGTGTGCAGAAAAACCATCGTCTGTTTCGGCATTTATCAATCTGGACGTGGGCGAATGGTGCACTCGAACACAATATGCACCAATTTCCTCTGAATATGAAACAGCCCCGGAAACTGGTGTTAACAGCACGAAAAGCATTGCCATATTATAGGTATTATTGGTGTCAAGGGAAGGTTAGAAAGAGTCTGCTGTGGTGTGCATATTTATGGACAGACTTTGCGATTTTCCATTGTTTTTTAAAGGTGACTAAAACCATCTGATTCTTCTTGGGTTTAGACGTGGTGTTGTAGAGGTTTAGTCTTGGTTAAGACCTGTTTTGGTCCAAGTTTCTGTCCTAACATGGTTTTGACATGTTTCCCTCATGGTTTAGTCCTAGTTCTGTCTGTGATATTGTCCAGGATTAGGCCTGATTTCGACCCAGTTTTCTCTTGGTTTATTTCTGATTTAGTCCCGGGTTTAGTCCTGCTTTAGTCCAGGGAAATCATTGTTTCTTTCTCTTCCTGGTTTAGACCTTTTTTAGTTTGGTTTTGGTTTAGGTTTAGACCTTAATTTCAATCTCTGCTTTAGTCTGGATTACTTTTTGGTTTATTCCTGGTTTAATCCAGATTTGGTCTAAAATCGGACTAGATCTAAACCTGGTCTGATTTTAGACCTGGTTTAGACTTAGTTTTCTCCTGGTTTAGTCCTGGTTTAGACCTAGTTTTCTCCTGGTTTAGTCCTGACATCAGAAGCAGTGAGTGGAGTCAGTATTTGAGCTCAGAGCTGAGCTGAATCACGATATAACGATGTTCCCATAAAAGCAGATCGTGATGGAGACCAAATCACGATTCGATTTTTAGCACCATGTTGCCCAGCCCTCCTGGAGTACGAGGACGCCTAACACCCCTAATTCTAGCTTTGCTTTGAACACGATACTTTGTTTTACTTGTTTATGTTGGCAACCACTGCTCTATGGGAATGTGGTCCATATGCACCAGCTCAGACTGTTAAGTTGGGCCTTACTTTGACTTATCTTCTGTGTTGATAAAGTTCTCCTTGTTCCTCACACGTTGAGCTGTGTGTCTAATCTCCTCAGATCTCATTTTGTCTGCGTCTGCTTTTGTCGCAGTCTTCGGTGGACGAGATGATCGCGAGCACAGCATACCTCGACCTGTTCCTGCGCTCCGTCTCTGAGACCTCCCTCCTCAGGACCTTCCTCCGGTTCATCCTGCTCCATCGTCACGACAACGACACCATTTTGGACACTCTGCTCACGCGCATCAGCTCCAACTCCAGGGTGAGCACAGCAGAACATTACTCCTCCAAACGAGAAGTCCACGCTCAAAACGACCACAACCAGATCAGTGTTGTTTCGATGGCGATGACGATGACAAAATAGTTTAGTCAGAAATTCAGAAATGTAGACGCCACACGCTAACAGGATCAGTGATGAATGCATAGGACACCGAGGACCGAGATGATATCAGATATCCGTTTGTGTAGGTTCTCAGTCGTACAGGAGTTGTCCATCGTAGGCAATAATTCTTCAGTCTTCATCTGTACTCTGAAGTTGAAGTGTAGGATGTTTCGATCTTAGTCCAAATAATGACTTGAGCACACTGTGGGTCTCTTAAGAGTACACCAGTAAACCTCCTTCTGGTTCACTCTTAAGAGACCCACAGCGTGCTCTGGTCATTATTAAGCTGATGATGATCTTTGGACTAAGATCGAAACGTCCTACACTTCAACTACAGAGTACAGATGAAGACTGAAGTAGGGTTGGGCCTTAATTGGCAGTTGCCGATGTTTACAGTGAATCCATGATATCGTCCAATAATGTAAATTTATTACTAACGTGATTTTAAGCTGCAGAACCACGTTTCTCGGTGAGTTTCGCACAGAAGTTAATGAGTGATGCATTGTATATCTATGGGTGTGCCACATGAGCAGTGACGGCCAGAGGGATCATGAGGGGAGTTTCAAGAACCTCCAAAATCACATCATACCTGTCATAGCACCTTCCATACACGACCCAGGCGTCACGGTGAGAAGTGAGAGAGGGGGAAAAAGCACGGCTGTGTAGTCCTGCAGCGTCACATGGCCTCTCTCCGGTGTCCTCCGTCTATCCGCATGCGTAATTACGCATTTTACGCGTGAAAACTCTTCAAATTCTCCACAGTCAGGGTTTATGATCAGTTACATGATCTGTTTATGTGCTGCGTCTCTGCGGAGCTAGAGCGGGGCAGCCGGGCGCCGGGCAGTGGCTGGCCGCCTCTCAGAATCAGAATCGAGTTTATTGCCATTGTCAATGAAGGTTTCACAGACCAGGAATTTCTTTGATGTACTCGTGCAACATGAAACATAAAATATAGATAAAGATAAAGATAAATAATAAACTATGGAAACAATAAAATAAAGGATATAACTGTAAGGCATGCATAAAAATAGAATAAGATGAAAAAATCTAATAAAATAGTAACTTAACACAATATGAGACAGCAGTATAAATGGCAAATGGTGAATTACAGATTAGCAGCAAATGTGAGTGTGGACATACCACATAGTGCATACAGCAGTCTCCCTCTGAGCGCGTCCACCTCTATCCTTTCTCTTTCGCTAACCAGAGTCTCTCTGTTTTGGCGATATATGGCATCCGACAAATAAACACTACGTGTGCGTTTAGGTTGTTTCCTTTCACTGCTCCGTGTCCGTTCATGTGGCTGTACGTGCTTTGAGTCGCATTGAACTATATAAACCAGTGGCTGAAGCTCGATAAATGAAATGGCTAAACACGAACGCGCAGCTGTATCCCACAGACACCACCTTAACACATGTTCTGGGGGAAACCCTGAATAATAATAATTTGTGTAGCCACACGTTATTTTCACAGAAGATCAGTGCGCGCTTCTGACAGGAGGATGCCACGCCCCCTCCTGTCAGAAGCACGCACTGACAGGAGGATGCCACGCCCCCTCCTGTCAGAAGCACGCACTGACAGGAGGATGCCACGCCCCCTCCTGTCAGAAGCACGCACTGACAGGAGGATGCCACGCCCCCTCCTGTCAGAAGCACGCACTGACAGGAGGATGCCACGCCCCCTCCTGTCAGAAGCACGCACTGACAGGAGGATGCCACGCCCCCTCCTGTCAGAAGCACGCACTGACAGGAGGATGCCACGCCCCCTCCTGTCAGAAGCACGCACTGACAGGAGGATGCCACGCCCCCTCCTGTCAGAAGCACGCACTGACAGGAGGATGCCACGCCCCCTCCTGTCAGAAGCACGCACTGACAGGAGGATGCCACGCCCCCTCCTGTCAGAAGCACGCACTGACAGGAGGATGCCACGCCCCCTCCTGTCAGAAGCACGCACTGACAGGAGGGGGCGTGGCATCACGATGGTGGCTCTCCATCTTGATGTTGGTTCACCATCACGATGGACGATGATATACAACCCTAGACTGAAGAATTTTTGCCCATATCAGATACTTTTTTCTTCCTTCTCAGTTGAGGTTTGTTATTGATAAGATCTTATTTGGCAGAAAAAGCTAAATTGAACAGGAAAGTTTAAAAATGAGAACTCGTAATGGTTAAATAATGCTGTTGAATCCAGTTGCTCTTGAATCCAGTTTGCTTGCTGTTCATCTCTTTCTGTGTAGGCCTGAAGAGATTAAGACAAACCGAGTTGTCTGTGTGGGCGGCGTGTGGGAACAAAGCAAAGAATTAATTGAGAAGTGGATTTGAAAACCGAAAAGGGCATATAGTAGCTAGACTCTTCCTGATCTGTTGACTTTGTTTTGCATAAATATGTTGGAAAATATGAAAACCGACTAATAAAAGATCACCAGAGTTTAATTATTTGCATTCCGTTTCCAGTTTTGGTCCGATTTGGACTGAGAAGCCTAAATCTATTCTGAAGCAAATAACACTCCAGGCGAGACTCTGTGGTGATTAGGGGGAAATTATATTGAGAAATCCCTCGGTGTCATAAAGGTCACTGTGAGGAAAAGTGATGGCCACTGAAAGGTCAAACACACACAATATCAAGTGTTTCCAGTGTTTTTACATACATATACACGTTTAGGTAAGCAATTTAGTTCCTAGCTTAGTAAATCAGGCTGTTAGACTTTCGTCAGAGGTTGATGTAACGATGCATTTGAACATTTCTTCACAAACACAGCCGACATTTCAAAACTCACAAAGTCCTTTGTCCAGACTCTTAATTTAATCAAAATGTGGGCTGTTGCCGAGTGACTGGGAGCAATTTTGATTAAACAGCGGGTTATGAGAAGCATTAATGGGTAGCACTTCCTGACCCGCGGCTCTTGTGTGTTCCAGCTCTGTATGGTGTCTCTGAGCCTGTTCAGGACCCTGCTCTCGCTCCATTGTGAGGACGTCATGCTGCAGCTCATTCTCAGGTAAACGCCAGATCATGACGCACAAGAACAAGGTGTTGAGCGAGACCTTTAATGGTGCTTCAGCTAAAAAAGAGATCTCCCATGAAGACTCGTCCTCAAGGCCTCCAGATTTCACACAATATTCAGTTTAATTATTCAGGGTTAACCATTGAGAATGAGGATGTTTATTTGGTCCAGAAAGCACCATAAACTACTATTTTACTATTAATCGTTAATCTGGTACATATTGACTAAGACGGAGCAAGAATTACATCAAAAGTGTGTATGTTTTGAAAAACATTTTGTCTCTAAAGGTATAAGGGATACACTGCAAAACATGATATGTTGAGTAATTGGAGTAATTCTGAATTCCTGCCAATGGATTAAGACTACTTGCATTTAAAATAAGTACTAAATAAATAAGTACTTGTTCCATTGGCAGATAATTTTACTTATCTGCTCAAATCAAGGCTTTTTTCAAGAAGGTTGTACATACTTTCGATCATTTCTTTGCTCTGTAGAAGTTGTTTTAGTAAATATTTTACCTCTGTCCCAAATAAATCCCAGACCATTGTCTAATCAGAGTAGAATGACTTTCTCTATCTCTCATTTGTCCCAGACTGAATCCTAGAGGTTCTGAGCTTTCAAATGAGGAGTGACGTGTTCATATATTGTGAATTCTTTTACTACAAGTTTTCTCTATCCAGACATCCTCAAACATCGTCAGTTTAGCTTCAGGAGGCATAGAAGTTTATACAAAATACACTTTCCACGCATCTTTTGGAGCAAAACGATTAATCGCTATTACAATTTACAGTATTTTGGAGAACATTCTTAGACCTTAGTTCATATGTGCTGACAGAGAAGACATTGAACTTTATGACAGTTTTTGTTTCATGTGGATTGGCCCAGTAATGACAGAGAAATTAGACTAGAAATCTGCATTTTGACAGTTACCATAGTTACCAGCACAGAGTTTTCAGTTTCCCCCAGCTCAATGTTGGACTATAGGCTCTTTGGAATGTCGTGATGTCATGTGAAAGCAACCAATAGTCGTCGATCCAGGAATAGTGGCTCCAGCTCCATCACACTCCACTGTGGAGGAGCTAACAATAGTTTCTCCCCCTCAGGTATCTCCTGCCCTGTACCCACGTGATGCTGAGTCAGCGCAGAGCCATCAGAGAGACCGACCTCTATGGAAAATCTGCCAACAAGTTCCTGTCTCTGATCCCAGAGTGCTGCCGGCAGAGCACAGCGGCCTCCATGGACCGGGAGGACGACACTGCCTTCTGGGGGAAAGGTGAGACGTCAACACAGCAGAGCTTTAACTCAATACTATATTTTTGTGTAGGTTCTCAGTCGTACAGGAGTTGTCCATCGTAGGCAAGGCTGAAGAATTTTTGCCTACGATCAATACTATACTGTTACCATTTTTACAGCCGTTTGAGTACTTTTGCCTAGATGCGTTTCAAAGATCGGTCACCGCCTCATTCAAAGTTATGTGGGTGTTAAAGAGCGGGTATTATGCTTTTTACATGTATTTGGTAATTATCTTAAACAAATATAAATCATTATTTTACACTTTGTTGGTTAGAAAATGCTATATTGATGATGTAAAATGACAAAAAATTGACTTCATTTTCTTGCATATGATTCTTAAAAATACAGTTATTTCTCTTTTTGTGACTCAATATGATTTTGGAATCAAGATATTTTGATATAATATGTTCAATATCCTATAAGTCAACAGTGTATGTTTAAGTCTTTGCGATTTGTTTTTAACTGGTAGCCCTCGAACAACTTAATGCTCTTGAAGTAGCCCTCGGCTGAAAAAAGGGTGGTGACCCCTGCTCTAGACCATCCATCCATCTTCTTCCGCTTTGCCGGGTCGCGGGATTGCTGCCCAGATCACATTGGACCAGTCCCTTATGGCTCCTCCTGCAGATGGTGACGGTGCCCCCCTTGAAGGGGTTTGATTTGGCCCTCAAGATGGTGCTTAGATTCATTTATTTTGGTTCATTTGTGTCTGAATAAACTGCCAATAGCTAAGCCAGGGCTGTCAAACTCATTTTGGTCGAAATTCACCTACGATGGCGGGTCGCGGGCCGCATTTACTGTAAACAGGAAAATATTACTGACAAAACATTTTTTCTATAAATCAATACTAATAATAATACCAAGCACTGTAATAATTCAGAACATTTGATTGACATTTTAAAATTGGTGAAAGTCCTACAGGACTCTAGCCTAAGACTCACACCTAACCTGTGCCACCAGGGCTGTAAAACACAAACAGAAAAACTTTTACCAGCAACAGAACACCATCTGTTTTTGTAACTTGGTATGTTCTATGTCTCTCTTACACAAAAGGAGCAAGTAAAAATGCATTTTATTGCTATTTGTAATGCACTGGGCATCACAGACCATTAGTTTTGAGCCGGTGCTCTATGAGGTGTGTGGCATGCACAGAAATGTATGCTCTACATGTCGCGGGCCAGATGAAATCATCTCGCGTTTGTGTTTGACACCTGCGACCTAAGAACACCAAAGCAGCATGTCCTACTCGATAGCACGCAGTAATTAAAGTATATTAAAAGATATCTGTTTTTAAATATGGTCTTTACATGTGAAACAGTTTGGCCCTTTGCCCACTACTTTGTACCTCCGTTGCCTAGTTTGGCCCTCCATAGAAAACTTTGGGCACCCCTGCTCTAGACCTCAGTACCGACTATAAGACTAACTAAACATTGTTCAATAATAAATCTTGTCTCTTGCAGGGCTGACCAGCCCGAACTCCGAATCCCCCGCTCCACACAGACCCAGTACTCCGTCCCGTCTCTCCTTCTTCATGCGCCAACAAAGCACAGGCAACACCCCGACGTCTTCTTCCAACCAATCCACTCCTACCGCCTCGGACCAGGGTCACCCACTGTCTCCCGAGACGCCCACGTCCCAGCAAAACCTCACCGAATGTCTCGAATGGGACAGCGGATACCTCGAGTACCTCAAGGACGCTAGGAAAGGCATTGAATTCTGCTCCTGGGCGTGTCGAAACTGGTCCGCCCCTTACGACGGCGAAAACCCCTCTCCTAACTCCGCCCCTTTGCCCCCGCCCCCGCCCACTGCGAATCCAGCTATGGCTATGTTTCCCGAGCACTTTTCAGTCCAAGGGAGCAGTAGCAGCAGCAGCGGTAGTCGAAACAATACGCCTCCGACTCAACGAGCAGCGATAGTAGCGGCGGCGAGATCCGAGTGGAGCAGCTCCGAGCGAGACAGCGGCGAGTGGGACGTCACCATCGGCAAGAACAACTGCATCAGCTTAACTCCCAGATCCAAGAAACGCAGCTTGCAACGGGAGGAGCTCTTGCCAAAACAGGTGCCCCCTTTGGTGCCGTCTTCCTCCGTGTCCACGGCGAACGCCACGGCCGCCTCCCCCGCGCCGCACATGCCGTCGAGCACCATCACCGTAAGCTACCAGCCCCTGCTCAACGGCACGTCGGCACAAAGCGACAGCCAGGAGAGGGGACTGGAGGTCAAAAAAGTGAAAAGGGACTTGGGGGAGAAGCAGTATTTGGACGAGAACGCCAACCAGAACGGCGCGGTGACGAAATGCACTTCCCAAAGCTGCAACATCTTCGGCAACGATATCGGCGACGGGAAAAAGCTCGGCCCGATGGCGCCGCAGGAGTTGGACGAGAGCAGCCAGTCCGTGGAGAGCTTGATAGAGGAGTTGTTGGAGCAAGCGGCGGGAGATGCCCAGTGTCCGGCGGAGTCCAACGGGCAGGGGATCAGCATCGAGGCCTTCACGCAGGAGCTGAGAGAGCTGGAGGATCGGGTGAAGGAGAGGGAGAGCACAGTGGCCTGTAAAGCCGACGACGCGCTCCGAGACGAGAGGCAGACGCAGCAGCAGCAGCAGCAGCAGCAGCTCCCCCTGGAGGAAGAGATCGGGATGACGGCAGCAGGAGGAGCGGATGGGAAAGGTGACGAAGCCGTGACGGGGCTGTGCAGTCCGGCCAGGCCACTGAACCAGCCGGTGTCTCAGCCCTACACAGGTGAGTGTTGGAGAGAATGATGAATGATCGTGTGATGGCTGCCATACATTTCTTACCTTGTGATGCAAGATGTAGATTTGTGATTTCAAAACTCGAGGGAAAATACATCTTGAAAATCACTAACGTTCGGCTCGACTCATCCGTTTGTGTGGACCAATAACATGCCTGCATTGGAGTTTTAGCACCAAATGCAGAAGAATAACAAACATGGCTACGCAATTGACTCTTATTTTAGCTGAAATGCTACTATTTCTGCTTTGAAAAGGAGCAAAGAGACATTTGTGCTTTTCTCCCGACTGGATTATCTTGAAGTATGTAACAGTCCCTCTCTTTCACGACCGGATTGAACGAGAGCCATCCCACATTGATATTGAGTAGAACTTAACTAATTCTGTGTATGGTAATTCCTTCATCAGAATTAGAAATAACATTTTAATCTTGGCCTATTTGAATGAACCAAAACTTGCAGTGCATTTTTGAGTAATCTACAGCAGAAGTTTCAAATTGATATCTCAAAATTCATTATTTTTTTCCCTATTCACCTAGACCGTCCCTCCTTAATGAGCAGCTAACCCCCAAAATCAACTTTTTTGTTGATTGTAAAATTGATAAATGGGTGTCTAGTAGCGCTGACTACATGTCTCGATTATTACTTTGACTTCAAAACGTCAACCACAGCCCAGACCACGCCCAACCCTCACCCCTGGCTAAATTTTCAAAAAGTAGATGTGGGTGGAGTTAGGCTCTGGTTGGGGGGTATGTTATTCTTTAAGTACAGGATGTTTATGGTCCCTCTGACGCCCCCTGCAGGTCCGTTCATGGTGGTGCTGTTTGCGAAGCTGGAGAGCATGCTGCAGAACTCTTTGTACGTGAACATCTTGCTCACTGGCATCGTGGCTCAGCTGGCGTCGTACCCTCAGCCTCTGCTCCGCTCCTTCCTCCTGAACACCAACATGGTCTTCCAGCCCAGCGTCAAGTCCCTCATACAGGTACTTCCACGTAACTGTGTTAATTTCGTCGACTAAAATATTTAGTCATAATTTTAGTCACAGTAATATTTTTGTGACTAAAATGAGACTAAAACTAAATTAAAGTTAGTTCATGAGACTAAAACTATGACTAAAATCTCCAGATATTTTCGTCGACTAA
>OMNZ01099768.1:5838-19737 GCA_900303255.1 Lesueurigobius sanzi | reverse complement strand
TTAGATCCAGTTTTCTCTTGGTTTATTTCTGATTGAGTCCTTGGGTTTGGACCTGGTTTAGTCCCGGTTTAGTGCTGGGTAATCATCATTTCATTCTGTCCCTGGTTTAGTTTTAGGATTTCAGTCTCTGCTTTAGTCCGGTTTACTTCTTGGTTTAGTCCCGGTTTGATCCAGATTCAGTCTGTGATGTAGTCCGATTTAAGACCTGGTTTAGACCTAGTTTTCTTCTGGTTTAGTCTTGGTTTAATCTTGACAGAGAAGCAGTGGAGACAAGTGTGAGTATTTGAGCTCAGAGCTGCATTCAACGGCGTGCTGAGTAATCAGGAGAGTCGGGACGTTTCCCGGTGGGCCGCCTCACTTTTGGGCCACCAGAGAAAATTTTATTTGATAACACTCTCTCAGTTGTGCTGTCAGAGGCCTATAGGCTGTAACTGGGCAGCAGGAGCCTGGGGCTGTTTCAGACATGAATAACATCACTAGCATGTAAATATACCAAATAAGAGACAGAAATAACTTGTGTGCCATGCGTTTGAGATACATGAGAAGTAAAACACCCCTCTGGTTTAGCGCAAGTTGGTACGGTCCAAGGTGCAGGGTACGCACAGGAGATGCAGCGTGTCATACTAGTCAGTGAGTAGCGGGGCGAGCAGGAGGTGCTGAAAAAACATGAGCCATGTGTAAAACAAAAGTGTATAACTAACTACATTTAATTAGTATATTCCTGACTCTGCTGTGGAGATGCATCAGGCTCAGATCATGTGTGTGGCCCATGTTAAAAAAAAGAAAGACATAGCGGAGAATCGATCCCACTACCTCCAACTTATAAGGTAAGCGCCCAAACCATTTCGCCAAAGCTCTAATGGTGAATGGGCCAGTCAAAGTGATAAAACTCCCGGGCCGAAATAATGTCCCAGCATGCCCTTGACTGCATTAAACATAAAAACCACTGAATCACATATGACGATGTTATCAAAAAAGCAGATCGTCACAGAGATCAGATCACAATTCGATCGCCCAGGCCTATATGGATTAATTTGTGATTGTCTCGCTAGCCCTACAATAGGACAGGAAGTTTTTAGTCAAATGGAACTCACATCATGATTCGTGAAACGTTTTTTTTCAAGTACAAATCAAAGCATAAAGAAAGATTTATGCATTTCAATTAACCTTTATTGCACCTATGAATAACCTTTCAAATACCAACGGGGCTAGAGCAAATAAAACATTGTGTGGCGCATCACAAAATATCTCTAAATGTGGTTTGGTTGAGCGAATGCATCCTAATTAGCACTTGCCAGAGGTACATTGCCCACCAAAGATCTCTCTTATCTTCCTACTCACCGCTCCTTCACTGTCTTTAATGTGCCGTTAAACGCCGTCTGCACTGGCTGTCCTTTAGACACGCTCAAGGTGGTTAAGAACTTCCAATACTCGGCTGATTTGCCGCTAATGGCCGCCCTCCATCATCTGCACCTGGGCTCGTATGGCTCCCACTCCCCCGGCCCCGACTTTCATTACTCAGGACTCTATAAGCAAACAGCACAGTCGCTCGTGTAATAGCCGCCTGTTAGCTAATAGACAATGGGATGGGCTGTTTGTATTGTTAGCACACACTTGTATGAGGAGTGACCTAGCTAGCCTAGCGCCGGCAGCTCCGTTTTCCCAGATGGATGTATGGAATATTCAAGGACAGCAACTCCGTCAAGTCGAGAACTCTTTTAACTATAGACATAAAGCACTTCACTGTGGGGGCTGTTTGGAGGGGCAGAGTGTTCCAGAGTCTGGGGCCGACCCCGAAGAAGACCTACCCCACTGTATTAAGTCTTGCCAAAATATAGTGCTGTAGATTTTTCAAGAAGGAAGAAAAAGGAAGAAAAGTATGACATTGTATGTGTACAAAATGGCCGTAATTGCCCATAGTTTTGATGATGAATTTAAGTAATGGATATAGCCAGGTTTAATTTTATGGTTGTTGCATATTTTTTGTGTTCTGTTATTTTATAAATATATCTTTTTCAGCTTTTGAATGAGCTAGTTTAAGTGAAAAATTTTGCATTGTCTTTGGGGTTCGAAACACAAATAAAAAATCAAGATAGAACCGGAGTTATCAACGTAGCCCTTGAGACTCTTTGGTGTAAAACACTTAATTTTGTTGCATCCGATTCTTAAAAATACAGTTATTTCTGTTCTTCTGACTCTGTATTATTATTTTTGATAAAATATGGTCAATATCTTAAAATCTAACAGTGTTAGCTTAAGTCTTTAAGATTTTGTTTTATCTGGTAGCCCTCGAATAAATTAATGCTTTTGAAGTAGCCCTCGGCTGAAGAAGGGTTGGTGAATCCTGGGTTAGAGATTGACATTTTCCACTGATACAACCTTCAAAATTTTGTGGAGTACAAGTCCATATAATTTGGAGTCTGTAGGAGCTGCTGCAGTGGAGATGTTGTCGACACTTAGTGAGAAAAACGCATTTGGAGAAATGGCCCCTTTGTCATTAAACACCTAATTTGCGAAGATTAGGCAGTTTATTTAAAGTAACTTTTTAGTGAAAAATAAAATCTTGATATTAGTGTGTGTTTGACCTTATAGTGGCCCAGTGGCTGTATGGATGCAGCATGGCTCCTTTACTTTCCATCACAGCTGCCTTTATGACGTTCCAGGATCTATTCCGTACCTGAAACCCCATGTAATTGATCCTGGAGGCCACTGTCATGCATAGGCGCCGATACCGTACACGGAAAATACTGAGTGCCCACGTGTGCCAGACAGCCAGTAGCATAGGCGCCGAAATGATTCACTAGATTTAACCTGTAAATCAGTCTTTTTTTTGTTTTGATTACTCGCACTCGCGGGGGCGGGGTCGCGAGTATTAGATAAATGCGCACACAGCCGCTGTTTAAATACATATCCCTGCTAGCTCAGCGGGCTAGACCTACATACCTGTAAGCACAAGGTTGCGGGTCGACCCGCGGCCTTGCCATTTTTTTCAGTGAGTCTGACAGGGCAGGCATGGGGGAAAACATAAATCCTATGCCTATGCTGTCATGGAAAGTAAAGGCACTATGCTGCACCCAGACAGCCACTGGGCCACTGAAATATCAAATATGCGCTAATTTCAGGATTTCATTTTTCACATAAAAAGTTACAAAAGTGCACCTTTAAGTAAACTTTAGTGCCAGAGCCTTACGCCACCCACACCAAAAATTTGAAATCTGCCGTGAAAGAGGCGTGTTCGCTAATCCAACTCCGACTGGCTTCGGGGGAGGAGGGGAGGAGCCACAGTGATACCACAGCGTTAGAGAGGATGGCGAGGCGTGGCAGAGCTTCTACCTACAGCACAACTTCTACCTCCTCAGCTAAAGGCAAAATTCAAATGGAATAGATACACATTACGAGTTCAACCTCGAGAGGGCGTTAGCCACTCGGTTTTACGCATAAAGGACACTTTTGAGCAAGTTTGCACTAAAATGTCAAAATATTAACTGGAACATGTAGATAATACTATTGCACACCCATTTAGACAGTTTATCAGCAAAAAAAAAACGTTGGTTTGGTGTTTTAGTTGCTCTTTAAGTCAACTTTATTTGTGTAGGGCTTTTCACTGACACAACGTCACAAAGTGCTTATAGTAAAACTTATTAAAACATACAGTCGTAGGCAAGAATTCTTCAGTCTTCATCTGTACTCTGTAGTTGAAGTGTAGGACATTTCGATCTTAGTCCAAAGAAAAAAAAATTAAACATACAGTATTTAGAAATACAACATTGTGAAATCACAGTCAGTAGGACTAGAACACAAAGTTTGTAGGTTACGGAAAAGACTCGACTTCGGACTCTTCTTTACAACCAGTCAAGAAAAAGAAGTTTTTAAAAAATCGACTTTGACTTCTCCATACAAAGTTAACTATTCAGGTTGCAATCTGTTATCTAATCCGCGCCGATTTGCTCCCCATACTTGAGGAGAACGGAGGATAAAGGCAGACTTTGAAGAGTTCGGGGGGAGGAGGAGGGATCTGATCAGAAAGGCATCGGGAGTAGGTGGAAAGAAACCTCCCCAGACGATTCCTTCCTCCTCTATCTCCATTTCCGCCATGTTTTTTCCTGTAATTGCCGCTATAGTGAGCAGTTGGCGGAGTACGGCCCGGGTGAAATAGCCCGCGGCAGCGTTAGCACAACACCGCGAGAAGGTCTTTAGCTCGGCGTGTCATGTTTGGAGTTTTCTTTTGGGGTGTTGTGTTCTTTGTCGAGGTTGAGGGGGCCCCGATCCATTGACTGTCCCGGAAGGATCTGAGCGCATACCTACCTCGCACAGACAGCTGCACGGGGTCGAGAGGAGCGCTGCCTTAGCTCCAGGTGATAAAACAACTGGTTCAAAAGCTCGCTGAAGTTGGAGTTTTGTTGGCAGCGTCAACAGAAATGTTTGTTGAACTCGCGACCTGGAAGAGTTGCATAAGATCGCTTCCACTTTGATAATATTAAGACGTTTGTTCTTTCAAAGACATGCATCACTAGAAATTATGGATATTTATTTGTAGAGGACACTGTGTTCTGTTCAGAATAAAGGCGGATGAAATGATCAGGGCAACAGTTTGACAGCCACCCCCCTGTTATTACAATAAACTGGGAGGTAATGAATTTGGCAGGGCCATAGAGAAGTGTCAACCTCTTTAGAACAAAGCCCAGGGGGAGTCAATAGGAAGGTAACAAGCAGTAATTAGGTGTGAATAGGCCAAGATTTTTTTTTTTCCAACCTTTAGTACCTAGAGAGGGAGAGGTTAACTCCTCCTACCGGTTTCTTTTTAAGAGAACCACATGCGTCGTGTCAAGTCTACTCATTTGCTGACAATGCTTTTTGGATAATAGAATAGAATATAAAATCTTTATTGTATAGAAATTCATCTTTGACATGACTCAAAAGCATTCTTACTTTAAGAGCTTAAGATACTAAAGATCGAAACGTCCTACACTTCAACTACAGAGTACAGATGAAGACTGAAGAATCTTTGCCTATGATAAACAGAGGGGTCTGTAGGTTCTTCCCCAAGACAGTTTTAGGGGAATTGACAATATTCTCTGTATTATTGACTGTTTTATCAGTTTTTATATCTGTATAGTGCAGTCAGTGTTTCTGAAAACCATCTTGGGTCCAGAGGGTTTGATATCGTCTACCCCGACTACATTTGGCCAAAAATGCTAAGCCTTGATTTATACAATGGAAAACAATAAGAAAGTTCTAGCATGGTTCATTGTGGTGTTTCTGTTTATGTCCATTGCCTGGACATTTCATTTTGCGAAGCTGTAATTTCTGAACCCTTCCTATGATGTGGATGGTCTGGATGAACCCATAAAGCTGAGCATAACTTTGATAAACAGATTAAGGAACCCAATCTGGCTCACTGCCTAAATTCGTACAGATCCAAGTGTAATGCAAAATGTTCTATTTTCCCATGGCTTTATCCAAAGATCGTTTAGAAAAATGTGCACACAGTTAAAAAAGGCTTACAAGTATAAAGTGGAACACAGTTTGTCACAAGAAGACATCCAGCAATGACTTAATGCACACTGTATCTTTCCCTCGCCAACAGAACCAGTTTGGCTACCGAGACGGTGGCCCTAACCCTTCAGAGGGCTCCTTGTCTGGGGCGCAAGCCGGAGGGACCCAGGAGGCGTCCGGGGGCCCCGCTCTGGACGACCAGCGCTGTAACGGCAGCCTGCACAAGAAGAGCAAGGGCCAGGGCACAGGGGAGGACAGTGGAGCGCAGCAGAGGTACAGCCAGGGGCCGGCAGAGGACAGCGTGGGGCAGAGGTACAGCGCGGACCCCACCATCTTCCTCAGCGACCGGACGTCCCGAGGAGACACGGACGAGGACGGATACATGACGCCCATGAAGGACAAGAGCTCATCAGGTATTTAACAGTGTACACTATTATTTTAATGCAATTCGTAAACCCTATGATCAATAAATCCTTGCCACATCTTAAAAATGTATTAAACAAGAATTCGCTGGCATCCAGGTGAACACATTAATAAACAGCAATTCACACTAACCTGAACGTCTCCTGTGTGGAGGGTGAACCCCCGTCGGGTGGAGGAGGAGGTCCGCGGAGCTAAATTTGAGTGATCGCACATGTAGAGTCATCATCTCACAATAAGCGCTGTGATTGGCCGCATGCTCCAGTCACAAACTATCATGCTTTTCTAGTCCAATAGAACGTAAATATTCATGTACTGTATACTGTATATGTCATATCTGTGACAACAGTGCACTGCAGTGATCTTAGTTCAGGGGTGTCCAAGTTTTTATGATGGAGGGCCAAATTAAGTGATGTGTCATTATTTGAGAAAAAATGCACATGAAAACAAATATATATATAGCTATTTATAAAGTAAAAATGTTTAAAAAGATTGCTCATGTTTCTTTAAAAATAGTGACGTTATATATCGATTATTGGAAAATTTGGAGGTTATCGGTATCAAAGGGTTTCCCAACCGAGAGGTTAGCACTTGGATTAATTTCAGATAAAAAGCGAGATAAAACAAATTGTATTTTTGATTATTATAGCCAAAGGAAAGCTTTAAAAACCATGTAACTGTAAAGAGTGAGAGTTTCAGTGTATTTATGGTGCGTTGTATTTACCTCGAAAGTCGTAGCTCGGAATGACGTCACATCCCAGTTGAGGACGTTCCAGTTACAAAGTCGGAGTTTTGTCACCAGTGAGGGCTACTGTTTTCATCATGTTAGCACAGCGTCTGTTGTAGTTTGCACAAAACACATGTACAATGCAAATGTCACTACAGCAGGATTTTCACATATATTTGAGTCATCGTACAATGTTTGTGCCTCATGAAGTACCGCAAAAATAGTCTGTAGTGCTAGTGAATTGATATTTCAAGAGCTTCTACTGACGGTTCACGCTGGCGGCGGCCATGTTGGAAATTCAACTCGGGGCTTGAGAGAATCGTCCGACTTTCCCAGTGGGAAATACGACTTCGGGAGGCGTTCCAGTTAGAACTTCCCACTCGGAAGTCGAGGACAAATGGAACGCACCAATAGTTGTCTTTTTTTTTTTTTTGTACTTATAATTAGAGAAGGGTCGAGCTGCAGCTGAGGCGTTCCTGGTGGATTACCAGAACACCCTTGTGGGAGTTCCTGTGATTTTTCACCAACCAATCAGAAAGCACATAAGACATCTTTTCCACTGCTTAACTTAAGAGGAGGTGGATAATATTTTCAGTGGCTGCTTGGCAAAAACTGCAACTGGGGTTTACATGGGTAAATTCGGAGATTGATTTGTTAGATGGATAATATTTATGTACTATTTTAAAATGTATTTATCTTGTTTAATTATTTATGCAATATTTAAAAGGCAGGTTCCAGGTTTTATTCCAGTAAGCTACGCATTTAGGTTGAATTATTTTAGAATTGTGTTGAGACTCTAATTATTTTATTGTTGCATTCATCATCTAAAAGGTTATCTCCATGGACTCCATAACCTATAGATTCAACAAAAGTCACGTTTATTAGAGTTTTTTTTTTTTTTTTATATATAGGTTCCAACTCTTATTTTGAAGTGTTTTTGAAGACCGGATGTTTGGGGGTGTTATCGTGTGTGTCAGGGGCGTTCTTGTGTATGAGCTGGAACACCTCTTTTTGGTTGCAGCTGGATGATATTGGATAATTAGGAGTTTTAGCCATTCACTTTCTAACTAATCAACAAAACCATTGAGGCAGGGGGTACTTGTAGAATAAATGAAAGGCCCAAGGGGTACGCAAGGCAAAAAAGGTTGGGAACCACTGGCGTATCAAATTGCGAGGTACCCAGAGGTTCCCACCCCTAGCAGCAAGTATTCTCTGCTTCTTATGTGTTTTTCAAGCACTTTGTTCATCTGCATGCACCTGTATCTAGTTAGAAAACTATCCATAAATCCATAATTCAGCAATGGTTTAAGTAGATGTGGGGCAACAGGGGAATTTTCCAGTGTGAGCCTTTGTGGGCGTTCCCTCTGTATCTATAGGTTCTATAGAATGTTGTGATGCCACGTGAACACAACCTATGCACCCTTTTGATGAATCTCCTTCAGACGTTCTCATTCTTTCCAAATATCATCTTTTGAACTACACTTTGCTCATTCATTTCCCCAGTGACTTGGTATCCCCCTTGACGTTGCATAGTGCACGTTAGCCTTAGTCACGTTTCCTTTGATCATAATTCAGTCCTTCTCCCACTCGCAAACTCCACTCTTTGATATTTCTTTTTAACACAATTCCAAATATAACAAAGCTCGCAGCGAAATGCGCATCTGATCTGATGTCAGGGAGCGAAGAAGAGTGGGTGCAATCAATAGGTTTTGGCACCCCACTATTACAGCGCTTTGGAAGCTGAGGAGGAAGATGAGGAGGGGTCATTTGCTGGCTTTTCCACCCCTGGCTGATGGAGTACGCCGCGCCAAGAAAGAGCTGGCTCTGTGCCCGTCTGCTCTGGAGAGGCTGTCTTTATTTTCATTATCATCTCCGCCTACAACTTCTCCGCTCATTAGACAATCTTTTATTTCAATTTACAAATCCAATTCCGAGTAGTGGAAAAAATGTGATAAAGCACCGCTCCAATCAAAAGATCTAAAAAAAGTAAGACCAAAAAAAGCTAGTAAAATCTTTGTCTCCAAAAGCATACCAGGTCTTTTTCATCGCATGTTTCAGTAATCCTACATATTTTGTCAATCACCCTCTTCCGCACTCAAAACGCCAGCCCACACTCCGAGCAGTCCATGAGGTTTCTCTGACTTTCAGAGTCTAGACACATTCACCAAAATTGCTCCAAATCCTTGCACATGAGCAGCTGGTGCATAGGCCTTCGAAATAATAAAAAGGTAATTTTCTGCTCATACAAGAGAATTATGTTGAAATATTAACATCTCAAAACATCAGGCAGTCAATGGGTGCTTCGCTTGGGAAATGGACTAAATCTCTCATCCAAATCGATCTTCAAAGCTTAAGCAGATTCAAATTTGACTTTTAGGGAGTTACCTGAAATGCTTGAATCAAATCATACAGTGGAATGCTATTTTGGCTCATACTGGAGAGATGTGTGTAAACCTAAAAATGTTGATGTCAGACTGGGAAAAATAGATGTGTCATTTTTGTTTTATTACTTTACCATTCCACCCTCATGAAATTTAGTATATGAATTTGGATCTTGAAAGGAATTGGGAATGAAAAACACTAGAAACTCCCCAAATCCATCTTGCAACCAAGTAAGAAACAGCCTTTGGAACAGAGTTGGGTTAAATTCTATTGGATTTGGACTTTTTGATGGTTTATCTGGGACATTCTTGATTCTGACCTCTTACCTTTTCTGTCTCTGTGTTCTTCTTCCCTCCCGTCTGCTTTCCCTCCACTCTCTCCGCTTCAGAGTTCCTGAATCCCATCGAGGAGAACCCGTTTGTCACCCGCCGCAAGAACGGCGAGATCCATGCCCTGGACAACCCGGGTTACCACAGCACGCCCACCAGCAGCCAGCCCGGCAAAGGGGAGGACGAGTACATCAACGAACCCCTATACCTCAACACCTTTCACAGCGCCGCCGACCTCGGTTTAGAGGCTCTGCGGAGAAATGGCTTACCTCTGCCCTGCCAGACACCCGCTTCCATCTCCGCGACCACCTCAGGATCCCATCTCCCGTTGACCATCCAGACCAGCCTGCCCCACTACCCGCTCCCCTCTGCCCAGCCTTCTCCGGGTGGCTTGGCTTGCCATCACCTGCCCCCCGCGCACATCCTCCACCACACCTTGAAACTCAGCAATCCAAGCAGCCAGACCGGAACCTCAGCCCAAGCAGTCCAGTCGGGCGCCGTGGCCACCTTGGCGCCAATGGGACTCGGCACCCTCCCGGTCTACCAGGGCCACGCCTCCGCCGCCACCATGCACCCGGGCAGCTTGCTCAAGCACGGCGGGCACACGACGGGCAAAGGCAGCGGCAAGAAGCTGAAAGTTACCTTTGACAATCCGGAATACTGGCAGCACAGTTTGCCTCCGAAATCGTCAGCCCAGATGGGAGCCGATGGCGCGCAAGCCGGTTCCACCAACGCGAAGCTGTTCTACAAGCAAAACGGACACATAAGGCCCGCGGTGGCTGAGAACCCCGAATATATGTCCGAATTTTCCCTCAAATCTGGAAACGTTTTGCCGCCTCCTCCATACCGGCAAAGGAACACTGTTGTCTAAGACCTCCCTAGTACCTTTCGAGACTTTTCCCGAACCGAACATCTCTCTCCTTCTCCGGTATCCACGGTCCCATCCAGAGGGGAGTTAGCAAGACACTAGAACGCTGCTCGCTAACCCCAAAATCTCCCAACAATGTGCCATCCGCTGTAGACTGTAGCGACGTTCCAAGGAGAGGTCAAGAAAAAGCGCAAGCACCTTTACCATCTCAAGTCCATTTTGGTTGTAGATAGACACTAAACTCCTAGAATGGAATGGGACATACTATACTTGGACGTACGGTGTTTTCTTTCGAAGGACATGAACTCACTGCCAGTCACTGAGGAGGAGTTTTCTTCAAATTTTACAATAAATCTGCTGGTAATAAAGCAGATAAGACTGTTCTTTGAAGGGATTATCTAGGTTTGTAAAAGACTCAACAGACTACTGAACGCAATCATATCCAATCGTTTTGCCTATACTAATATAACTATGTGTTGTCCGATTTTCCATCCAATATGTGACATTATCTTTCTACTGTACCTGTGATACTGTGATGGCCAAAACGACAGCTTCTTCTTTATTTTGTATGCTTTTTTTTTCCATTCAGAAAAGCCCCAAATATGCGGGTGAACTGCTGTTGTGTTCTGTGGTGGATTGGCAGATTCAAAAGAAGCCTTTCCTTGCACTGTAAACAAAGTACCAACACTGGCTCTTAGCTCGGTGCACGAAAAGAACTTGCTCAGATGAAGACAAGTCTGGAGGATAAGCAGAAGTAAGAGAGATAGCACCAGCACAGCACACTGAACTTAGGATTCACTATTATTTATGTAATTTTACATATAGTGAGACATTGTTGGATGGAGATGCTTGCGACAGGGTTATATGAAGCTTCCAATTGCTGCTAGCTAATAATAGTTGGACCTAACAGCACAGAAAGTATTTATTTTGAATAGAGCTTTCATTGATTTCAAATTTTCATTTAAAACTTGTGCCAATATTTCGTTCAATTTGTTAATTTTATTGATATTTAAGCTCTAACAGATTCTAATATATACAGTCAGTTTAGCATTCTTACTATATTTATTTTGTAAACAAATCAGGCAGCCTAGCTATATTTACCTGGACGATCAATGACCCAAATGTGGGTTGCGTTGATAAGACAGTTTTTTGTTGAGGTTTTTGTAATTTCTACTTTAATTGTTAAAAAACGGTTATTGAAAATGGTTTTAGTTTAGAAAGAAGTAACAAATTTGATAGATTTGGGTCCTGCTTTCTCGAGCAGTGATTTTCAACTGGTGTGGACTCGCGATCCACCTTCAATGTACCATCAATTATCATATTATTATTATATTATCATTTTTATTTATTTTTAATAATGTTTTTGGCATATTTTATATGAAAATGTTCAAGGGTAGGCAGATTTTTTCACAATTTTCTGTTGATTTGCAGTCCGTCTTACCCACTAAATGTGGTTCTGCGACCTACTCTTTGGTCCTGACAAACCAGTTGAGAACCACTGTCCTAGAGACCCACTCTAGACAGTTTCTGAGGACAAACGAAACACACTGGTAGATGTTTTACATCAGTCTCTTAGAAATATACAGTACATGTAGATAGAATAAGTATGTCTTTATATAAACAACCCTCATTGTATCAGTTTCACATTTTCCAAACCCCTATTTATTGACTGTGATTTTGCGTGTTCTTTTTCTTTTTTTTTTTTTTGTTTACTTGTGCATTCAGACTTCTACCCACAGACATAGAGAATAGCATTTTGATAGAACACTGAAGTACCCTTGGGAATCCTCACTACTGAAGTGTCGGCAACGTGCCAGTCAATGCTGCTAAAAAGCGCTGGTGTTAACAGCCATCACTGCTCCTGCCAAGCCATACAAAACACATGCAAGAAAGACATCAAGAGACTTTATTTTGACGTAGTTGATGCTAGTTTGTAGTCTGTTTGCAGTTTTGCGTATATATTTGAAGTATTTTGCTGTGTTTCTCCCTCCCTGTTGAGCACTTTTTGTTCAAACCGTTTAAAAAGAAGTCAATGGAAAGTACATGTTGACGTACAACTGCCTGGCTTGGAGTGTTCCCTTATTATGAGCGAGTTTAGGTAGCTTCAAACGGTATTGCTAACGGCGCTTTGATGATCTCATAATTTTTTGATGAAGGGGTCTTTTGTAGTCCCTTTGGGAGCCGTAATGAAATCCAAGACAGCATTTAATATGGGTGTGAAATATTTATAGAGAGCTTGTTTATATGGGGTGATGGAATGTGGGGGGAAAAAAAATTGGTTTTCCAGAAAGGACGACGGTGAGTGAGGTTGTTCTTGTTTGCTATAAATTATATTGCGGACCCTGGGAAAGTGTGTGTTGGGAGATTGGAATTCAGATGAGACTTAGACCTGACTTGTTTCTGAGTGCCCTTCACAAACCCCCAGTCTGCCTGAGGAACTTTAAGAAGCTCTAAAATGCAGGCCTGATAGAATGCGAATGAGTAGAAATACAATACATGGGAACCAGTGCCAAATACTCTTTCTCTTGTCCATAAATGGCAGATTGTTATATAGCGCATTGGAAGCAAAATCTTAAGTTATCATTTTCTATAGCTTGTTGCGGCTGTTATGTTTAGAAATTCGGATGGCAGAATTGCTAAGAAAAGGGCTGATGATTCAATATATCAAGAGAATATAGCAAATTTCTATTCCTGTCAATTTTCCATATACAGTACATGTATTTAAAATTTGGATTCCTTCTTGAAGGACTAACATGACATCTAGCCCATTGACGTATCATAGAAAACTGGATAGGGTACCGCTCCATCATACCCGTCTCTGATTTGATTAGTGGTCGTTTGGTGGTACTGCAGTTTGGCCCAGAAAGATTTCTCCTCTAAAGCAAACTGGCAAATCAATCACCTGCCCCTTTCAAAAAGGTCCAGGAAATAATATTATGTTTTCACAATATGGACCTTTTGTCCTTTCAATATCCTTAAGTTGTAAAAAAATAACTAATAATAAAATAATTTTGTAATATACCTAATCTAGCCGGTTTAGCGAGCGTGTCTGCATGCTTTACCAGCAGGGTTCCCACTCTACCTGGAAAACCTAGAAAATTACCTACTATTCACAGAAAGTGGGGAGAAATATTTCTCCTCCCTTTGCTTTTCTATTTAAAGTGGACATATCATGAATTTCAATTTTAAAAACTGGCTTTAAATGTTTCATTAGGATGTCTGTGCATTGATATTTTACATTTTATACATTCAAATAATGCCTCTGTGAAGATGACACGATGCTCAAATATAGTATGTGTCAGGGCTGAGGAGGATTTGGCCTGGAGCGCCCCTACAGGCAACAGGGGGAATCGCATTGTAAAAAACAAACAATTAGCGTTGATTGAGACATGTGGCTGTAGCGCAACCGAGCGGCTGGGTCCACGCTATGAGACAGAACGGCCCAGAACTGATCAATTTTCGATTATTGGCTTTAAAAATGCGGAGGACAGTTTGGGGGTTTGAACAATGACGTAATTGTTACCAGGAAGTACAAAACCAAGCGCTGCAGAAGTCAACATGACAGGCCCAACGCAAACAGGATTCATTCAAAACTGTGTGAATGAAGTGAAATACTGCTCCAGGTCTGTTTTTGACGAGGGAACAACATAACAACATGGTTAAAAGCTTTAAAAAGT
>OMNZ01099763.1:0-15604 GCA_900303255.1 Lesueurigobius sanzi | reverse complement strand
CCATTTTTTTATTATTTGTTGTCTACAGTAATAGTGCTTCAATGCCAGATTGTATTGCCGCCACAAGGCCCTGCCACCTTTATTCCCATCGCTGTTGTCATTATATCCATCCACACAACTAGCTACACACATGGACATACACATGTGTACTGAGCAGATCTTCAGTGTTATTATGTTATTTTTGGATTTTTGCCAAACTTCTACAGTAAAACTAGTTGAACAATGTCTTTATTTTCCAAGAATGTTTGATTTAATGCCAGTTTGAATTCTATTTAATGCTTTTTAATAACATTTAAGGCCTTATTTTTGACACAATTCACTTAATGACTTTTAATGCTTTTAATGCTGCGTGGAAGCCCTGTCTAATGCTCAATTATAGGCCGACACTTCTATAGAGACAACATTTAAGTTTAAGGAGTGTTTTGATGCAATATCATTGGTAGGATGTATTTGGAAGTGTTTACAGCCTCATGTGAAAGCAAAGCAGCACCATCGTCATGGAGACAAGCCGCTGGTGTCCCGCTCCCAGCAAAGTCCGGTCTGGGGTCCTTGTGCAAGACACTTCACCCACCGCCTGTGTGATCGTAGTGTGAGAGTGTGTGGCTGGTGGTGGTCGGAGGGGCCAACGGCACAGATTGGCAGCCTCGCTCTCGTCAGTCTGGGGCAGCTGTGGCCAAAACAGTAGCTCACCAGCACCTCCACCACCAAGTATGGAGTTATGAATGATGTCTACAGTGCGGTGCTTTGAGAAACTTGTGACACAGGCTTGTAAAGCGCAAAACAAAAAAAACAAGTGTAAGCCATTATTATTGCTATTATGAGGAGACAAAAGCCCTCTCCCTTTTTAGGAACTTTCCACCAATAAAAGCATTGAGAGAATCTTCCACTGCATGACTTTAAAATGAGTTGTGTTGTTGTGTGTATTTTCTTTCTGTGTGCATGTGTGTGTGTGTGACTGCATATGTCCTTGCTACATCAGCCTGTTTGATAGTGGAGTTTAATGACCGCCCGCTGTGCTCGGTGAGAATGGCTGTAGGGCCCTCTTAACATTTTTGTAATACCAGCTTCCTCCTCCTCCTCCTCTCGCCTCCTCTGTCCTTGCATTCTGTCTCCTCCTAACCCAGTCGCCGCTTTTCTTTCCATGTGAATTGGATGCTTGGCTAATGCAGAAATGCCTATCTCCCCGCGTACAGTCCTGTCTGGTTCCCTTCAGCCGCGGCACATGCTTCCTAGATCCTTTGCTTGCGAGTTGTTTATGTAGTTCCTCGTCTCTCGCTTGGCACTGCCAGTCCCTCTCTGGTTTGGAGGTTGCCAAGGAAGTGGAGGATTTCCCAGGAGTTTTTCAGCTCTTGTTGTGCCGACTAGGCTTTAACCAAACACGCTAACGTAAATGAAGAGAATGTTTTAATTGGTTTCGATAAAGAAATTCACTTTAGATATACAGTATGAGCTTAACTTCAAAATCTCACCAAGTTACTTGAACATCACCAGGATATACAGTTTTGTGGCTCTGACAAAAGTAAGAAGTAGAAATATGCAAGGTGCTTGTTTTTTCTACATTTTTACTTCTGTATTGGATTGAAAGTTAGAGTTAGACAAACTTAAATATCCCCTTAAATAGAGGTGTCCAAACTTTATTATTTTAAATAAGTGGACCAGGGGAAAACAGCATAATGAGGAATTCATACCAAACATATCCACTTGCATTAATTGTGCAAGGGAAGACTGGTATGGCCTCCATGCTTACTATTCACAGCACAAATCCAGATGCTTTGTAGATCTCAGTAGATCTCCTGGAGGACTGATCCTGTCCCGCTGGCCCCACTTTGGGCACCTGTAGTCTTAACCAAGCAGAATAAAGAGTTTGGCCACAGCTGATCTGGCTCTATGCCAATAGTATGGATCTAAGAACAGGGGATCTTTTATGTTAAGGTCAGGAGATGCATAATTCATTGCATCATAAATTGGTTAGAACTGTTTCAGCCTTCTGGATGACAGGTGACGCTTGAGATCTAAATGAAATGTAATTGAAGAACAGAACATACATGTATAGATACACTGTAAAAAGTGTTGCTTCCATAGGAAATTTTAAAAATGGCGTAAGCGGTTCCATCGGCCGATTGAACTGCTTACGCCATTTTTTTTTTTTTTAGTGTAGTCGCATATTTTACTCACACAAGTTCAAGAAAAGTTGATTAAAATGTATAAACCCTAAAGAAGAATTCTCTGTGTTGAGTGCAGCCCATGGCACCATTAGTAAATAAGTATAATAAAAGCCAATATGTTAAAGTGCTTACCTCAGCCTTGACCTGTGGCTCCAAAAGCTTTCGAAAAGGTCTTGGTTTTGACTTCTGGTGGACAGCAGTTGTGCATAACTGTAACGAAAGACAAAAAAAAAAAGGGAGAATTAAAGCCAGGATGTGTTGGAACAGAAAAGGTCAAGGAGCGGAGAGTGCTTTGCCTCCTGCTGGGACCAGACCAGGGATCAGGACTTAACCTGACCCCAGCCCTCCTCCTACTCAGCTCCACATGCAACAAGAGGCCACACATTGGCTTACACCCACATACTAAAACTGTGCTCCCACAGACTTGAGAATACTAGAAAACTTTATTTTATTTCAAACTCCTTCATTTGAACTGCACATATTTGCACAAAGACAAAACATATGAAGAACGGAATTGGCTTGTAAAGATTTGTCTCAAACGAGATAACCACAAAACCTGCTGACCCTGGCTTTATTATCGCGTTGATAACAGCCCGTATGACCTTGGCTGCAAGGGCAAAATAAATGTCAAATGTTTCCCACACGGTGCACTCGGTTCATGCAAACTATAACTAACATGGGAGCAATTTTAAAAAGCTAATGTATACATAAATATTCTTGTAATTTACCTGTGCCAGAGTCGGCTGTCTGTTTTTTGTGTGACTTACACGTCGCTGTGGCTACAGGAGTTTTGGAAACAGGCAGTTTATGGTTTTCTGAGACGGTGCAAGTGAACAAAGCTCATCATTCACCTGTGCGCGTAAAAGCTCTGGGACGATCGCTTTAATTTATGAAGAAATCGCACATTAGCCTACCTCTATTGTGCTATTAGTTGTCACAAGAAGGATTGAGCTTAATAATAGGGTTTACGCGATCCTTTTGGTTAGACAATACGCAGGTTGTTTTTTGCGTACGCCAGTGGAAACAATGAAAACGTGCGTCGGAGCGCACTAATGACGCACATGCACTTAATCAAACAGTGGCGCTGTCAATTTTGAGAGGATTTAAAATCACGTCGTCTCCCGTAGCTCTCCCAAATCTCATTAATTAGACGCAAGCGTTGCATTTGAGTGTAAGATTTTCCAAATGACCGTGTGCGTCTCAACACACAATCCACTTTCCCGTCAGTGGTACACTAAATGATAGATAATTTCTATTTTGGGTACCTGGTTTACTAAACAGACAATGATTGCGGACAAAAATGTGCTCTGTAGCAGGGAGGACTATCGCGCATTTGGATGAGAATGAAAGCGCTCGCATGAAAGGAAAGGCTGATTCCACACAGTGTCTAGTTTTATTTATGAAACTTAAATTCTGGCTGTGTTTGTGTGGCTCTCTCTGTCTTTCCTTTCGTTGTTGCTAGGGGAGCAGGGCGTTTTCGCTCCCAGAACGGCACGGGGGCACGCGGAAAAGCGCGTAAATGCGTGTCTCCGCTCGAACAAGGGGTCGTCGTTATAGCCTCGGCCTCTTTACGCACACATTATGCACATGCAAGGCGCAAGAAACGCACTGAATTGGCGTTATTTGTGCGCTTTCTGTCCATTACCTTATATGGCAGGCAGAGATATATCGTGCTTGCTGATAATTGGCCAGCCGCTGCCGCTCTGCTCTGCTATCGGGCTTTAACCCTTATTCTGCTGAATTACTTTTAAAACGAGAATGGCTTATTTTACCTCATTTTGTTCGAGCTGTGACTCCATATTTTTCTACATTTTGGCTACCTTGTTTGAACACATATGAAACCACATTTAGGCTATACTTTTAATTGACGCCGTCCGCCTGTGTTTCAACTTTCCATTCAAGTCGCCATAAATCAGCCAACTTTATGGGGTGATACTGACAGCGCAGAGTACATGTTCAGCGGCATTGTGGGATCTGCAGTCGGATTTAAAATGTCACCAAACGGCGCACAGGTTAATCATCAGCTTAATGCAAAGCTCAGTTTGATTTAGAGCAGAGATACTTGCTTCTTCGCCGCGAGTTCGGAAAATTGCCACAGGTAATCTACAGGCAACCCACATTTCTACTGTGTGAAATGAATGACAGTTGAGGCCAGAGGACATGGCACATGTTGAGCAGGAAGTGTGAGTGTCACCGATTTAGCAGAAGAATAAGACTGAGCTTTGATTAACAAAGTGTAGAGGCGATCACAGGGGAGGTGCAGCATGCGTAATTACGCAGCCCAAACCTGCACATCTGATGAAGTTGTCCAGTGTCAAAGTTAGAACAGTTTTAGGGGAAATCAAATAACTAATATTTACATTTACATTGAATCTAATTGTCCAAAAGTAAAAGCATCTTATTGTGGAAAAGGAACGTGGGCTCAGTTATAATAAAGAGGTTTCATTCCAGTGCAAGCTCACACATTAAACAATATGACGCTATTAGTCTACAGTTATGCGTGTGATGTCATAACATAGCAACAGCATGGCAGTCAGCTCTTTATCACGGCAGCAGAAGCAAAATTAGTCCCAAATTTGAATTGTTTTTCATTGATTTAGTTTGCAATGTTGAATGTTATATTTGTATTTGAAATGTGCATAACCTCAAAAGACTTGTTACAAATGTACTTTCAAGTTATAAAATGTTCAAAGTCAGGAGATGCAGAAGCTTGATCAACAAATTACAAACCACCACCGTTCTTTCGTTTAACGTTTTCAATGGACCAGTCACACCTCGTGCTGCCATGCACGCGCGCCGTGCACAGCCCACCTCACCTCATCCTTCACTTGGCGCACGGACAGTAACGGCATGACCAGTTTGAAATTTCCAGATCCCAAAAGGATGGGATGAACTCCTATAAGCTCGGTGCAAGGTCTCCACCCCTCCCTCCCTGCTCCCTCCCCGTCCTGACGTCACGCGCCGAGCTGGAGCGTTGCACGAAACGAGCCGTTCACCACCGTACAACTGTGAAGCTCGCTACTGCCAGGACTGCGTGAGCTGGTGTTTGCAAAAAGGAGGGAAGGTGGAGGGGACTCATTTTCTCCTGGATCCTCCAACTGGAAGCCCATCTGACTGGCAGCCAGCCGAGGGGGACCTTTCTATCATTTATCGTTGCGCGTAAAGCCTGCGCGGAGAGGAACCTTTCCCGTGTTTTTTTTTTGCGATCGGATTTAATAAGGTGAGAATGGAGCTGCCTGCCGCCGGAGAGCACGTCTTTGCGGTGGAGGGCATTGAAAAGAAACGCATCCGCAAGGTATTCCCGCACACACTATGGAAACACAGTGGCGTATGGTGGTGTGGTGTACCGTAACGAGCCTAATCCCTCTCTGTATCCCTCCTCATCACAGGGCAAGACCGAGTACCTGGTGAAGTGGCGAGGCTGGTCTCCCAAGTAAGTTCAAGTGCAGCGTTCTCTCTGAAAGACGCACCGTTCTTTTCGTTGCAAATGTACCAAGTTGACCGAGCGGGGACGGTGAAAGGCGGGCTGTGTGTGCACGCTGCTTGTGTGTGTTTGTTGGTGGTGGTGGTGGAGCGTGCACGGAGAGCGCGGTTGGTATGTGTTCCACTGTATCCGCGGATGCCTTCACTAATTTATGCGAGCAAAGGGGGTAGGCACAGCAGTGTAATCCCGTTTTAATTATTTCTGCTCTGCCAGCGAATTTACGAGACTGTGCAACGAAAATGGCCGACTGTATGTTGCCAGAGCACTTTTTTTTTTTGGCGTGAAGGGAGTTTTGACATTTGAGTTGCATGTGGCGGGACCGTGACGTTGTAGACCACACATCGGGCTCTTGAGCGAAATGGGGTTTGCGTGGAAGAGGGCGACCGGCGACGTGTGCAAACGCGGTGCAAAATACGCTTCTTCAGTCGCGAAAACAACTTTAAATTGGCTGAGTTGAGTGCGTGCGTCTGACTGACAGTTGTGTGGCTTGCTCTTTGCAGATACAACACATGGGAACCCGAGGAAAACATCCTTGACCCCCGGCTCTTGGTGGCGTTTCAACACAGGTGAGAGTGACAGCGAGTGGTGGACTTTGGACAGCTTTTGACTGAAGCGGAGGCCCCAAACAGCGGCGCGCGCCACCTCCACTTCAACAATGACCTTATATGGGCATGGGAGGAGGGGCGCTCTAGTAACTCTATCACTCTGATCCCCCCCCTACCCACCACCCCCCTCCCTCCCCCCCTCCCTCCCTCCCTCCACTCCACTGCCCTCCCTCCCCTCCTCTCCTCTCCCCATCGCTGCACTGTCTCCTTGGGGAAAAGGCTCAGAGATGTGTGGAAGTCTGGATTCTTTGATACCTCACTGTAAATATTGGATACACAGAACACGCATGACAGATAGGCCAAGCACAAATTATCGCTTTTTCATGTGGACGAGAGGACTTCGCCACAAAAAGAGGTGACCTACTTTGCTTAGGAAGTCTGGATTTATCTGGGAAATTGTAAATGGCTTATCTGGGTTAGACCATGCAAAGAGGCCTACGCACGCCGCTGCCACACGAGACCGTCTATAAGGTTACCACCATGTTACCGGATCATTTGTCTCATTCAGCGGCGAATTAGTGCAGCTAGGCTTTCTTCTTCACACGTCATGCACAAGTCGCTCTTTTGCAGCACGCCGAATACCCCGGATACAACCCCCGATAATGTGTGATAATGGACAAGGATGATGACGAACGCAGAAATGTCAGCGGGAGGTTGAAAGAGTAATGAATACAAATGCGCCTGTCATTTTGGCCTGTTCACTTGGCATTAACGGTCTATGTGGGATATACACTCTCTGCAGGCCATCGGAGCACCCGTGGGAGCCCCGGCTATAAGACATGATGGCTGCTGAAAGGAATTTACATTTGTGAAAAGGCTAATTGACACGCCGCGGTCCCAGTGTAGCGTTTCATTCTCGGATTCCCCCCTTTTGCTGGCTGCTGCTTTGCCTCTTCGCTCGCCCCGTACCAGTGTGGCGAGATGGTCATGGAGGGCTGCCTCTGTGTGTGTGTGCGGATTCCTCGCGGCTCCCAGAGGATGGGGGAGGGGTGCGCAGAGGGGCAAGCGAGGGAGAGAGCCTGTAATTGCCAAATCTTCTGTGAATAGAGGTCACCACGTCGGACGCGGTTTGGAATCACGCACATTATAGCGTTAAAATGTAGAATTGTTTCTGGTGGCGATTTTTTCCGGTCGCGTTGACATCAGTGCTGAAAGGAAAACAATGGCATGCTGGGGAAGCCTGTCTTATGCTTGGCCTTCACATGCTGGGCCAATCATGAGTCAAGGTTGATATTAGACAGTGGTCATGAGAGGGACTTGCTTTTTTCTCTGGTATACACAGCACTAAGTAGATATGACAACAAATGGTTTTAGTTAGAAAGCCGAACGTGGACCAGGAGTGAACCACAATGCCATGTTCCTCCTGTACCATCCCCACCACATGACCCTAATTAGAGTTCAAGTGTAAAAGGCAGGGCGGCCCGGCTCCAGGAGGAAGGAGAGATCCTCCGTGCTCTTGGCTTAATTGAATTTTCCGCAGGATAATGAGAATATGGAACAGGACGATTACTATGGAGAGCTATGCAAATAAGGATCACAATACCTTCCTTGGGCCGCACTCAGGCGCTCATTACCCAGTCTTAATCTAAATTCTGTGTATGACCTTGAATAGGAAAAAGGAAATGAATTGATTTGCTACATGTCAAACCTGTAATTCCTTCCTTGAACCTGATCATACTTGTAAATATCCCTGTGCCGGATGGCGTGACAGAAACTTGACGTGAACAGGGAAGGTAAATAAAAGGAAGTAATGCTTTTTTTCCCCTTCTTCTTGGCAGAGAAAGACAGGAGCAGCTGATGGGTTACCGGAAACGAGGGCCCAAACCAAAGCACATGCTCCTCCAGGTAACTCCCTCATTTTATAAGAGAATAGTAGGGCTGAAACAACTAATCGATTATTGAAATAGTTGTCAACTATTTTAGTAATCGATTAATCGTTTCTGGGATATACAGACTCAGAAAATTTGTATTTTTTGTGAAAAAACTATGTTGACTCTGAAGGCATTGGTTCTAGAAGTTTTTTTTGCAAATATTTTTGCTCTGATTGTTCCAAATCTTGGATCATAATCTAATCTGAGCAGAAAGAGGACTCTCTCGCTCTCACTTTTACAAACCCAGAGTGAATTTTAGAGGTCCTTAGCTTTCAAATGAGAAATGACATGTGGAACTTGTACTTGGAGTAACTTTACTCCATCAAGACGTCCTCAAATGGTGTCACTTTAGCTTCATGTGCAAAAAGCTTTTAACAATGACACTTTCCATGCACCTTTTTGCGCCAACCGATTAATCGTAAAAATAATCGGCCGATTAATCGATTACCTAAATAATCGTTAGTGACAGCCCTAGAGAATAGCATTACAAACCTCTTCTGCTGAACTGGAGTTGACAGGCAGGTGAACCATTCCAGGCCATTTACTGTACAGTATGTGGTTTAGCTTAACTATGATATATCTGTAAGATAGTAAACCCCAATTGCATAACATAAAGTTAAAACATCCTTTTTTGGCACTAAATTGAAGTAAGCTGGTGTGAATTTTTATCCACCCTGAATCATGTTCTTTCATTTCCCTTTTTGAAAAGTTGAAAATAGACGACCGAAATTAGCACCGTCACATCCTGACAATCTTAGCTCAGGCTGTTTCGGGCCTCTCCTCCGGGCCAAATGTGATTATATATTTGGAGAGACTCGGAGCTGATTGCTATGCAGTGTCCATCCTTAAGAGGAATGCCACTCCTCCACAGTCACACGTGGCCAGCGCTCAGGGCTAAAGCGTGACACGTCTGGTGGCACCGCTCTGACCCTGGGTCACAGCAAAAGTGTCTTGTACGTTCTGCTGCACTGCCTCTTTGACGGGTCAGTCAGACACCAGGGGGAGGGGAACTGCATTTTTGACATCCCCTTTTAGCTTTTAACTAGATTTTATGTTTGCAGTCAGTCTTGAATGTGTTGGATTACAGGGTTTCCGCGCGGCATTAAAAAGCATTAAAAGTCCTTCAATGAATTGTGTCAAAAATAAGGCCTTAAATGTCATTAAAAAGCATTAAATGGAATTCAAACTGGCGTTAAATCAAAAGTTCTTGGAAAATAATGGCATAAGTTTGTCAAAAATAGCAAAAAATTGAGTTGAGACTGGAATTTCTTTAGATTTGAGCGAAAATCAAGAAAGATTTGTGCGATATTGTGCCTAAATGAAACGTAGGAAACACTGATACTGGTTAAGTTGCAATAAATTTGAACATCTTCCATCAAATTGTGTCAAAGCGAGTCTTGGACAATCACTAAATCAGGAGCTAACTTCGTAAGATTATGGACATTTTTACATTATAAAGTGCTTTTGTTTTGGCGTAAATGGAAAGACACCAGAGATATAATGGTAACTGGCTTAAATATAACATAGATTACAATTTCAATACTGTAAATTACAAAAGAATTATGTGAAATTTGAGTCTTTTTTATCAAATTTTGTCAAAAAAGACAAACAAATCCACATAAAATATGTACTGATTTGTGGTGTAGCATTTGGGCATTAAAATGGCATGACTTGCGGTTACCTGTATAAACCCTGGATTAGCAATGTGTTTGTACTCATGCACCTTTGCACAATGCAAGACGAGCTGACATGTTTGTTTTTGTCCAGGTTCCTTCATTTGCTCGGCGGTCAACTTTCCCCCAAGTCCTCGAGGAGACCCCTCAGGAGCCAGAGAGCAGCCCAACCCTCCCGGATCCCGTCCCAGTGCAACGATCCCAGCCACAGCACTACCAGCTCAATAGTAAAAAGCACCACCAGTACCAGCCCAGCAGCCAGGAGCCCCCCGCCGATCAGAGCATCAGCAAGAAGAAGTTTATTTACCAGTTAAACAGCAAGAAGCACCACCACTATGAGCCTGACCCCAGCATGTACGACACACAGGCCTCCAGGCTTAAGGAGGTGGTCAAAGTTCAGGAGGTGCCCAGTAAACCGTCAAATCCGGGTTGGAACTTACCGCTGGCCCTGCAACAGAAGTGGGTCCGGGACAAAGACACAGGATGCCTGAGCAAAGTGAAGGAGATGACCGTGGAAGTGAGGAAACCAGCAAAAGAGCAGGACAGTGATCAAGTGGGGAAATCAGACAGTAAGGACGTAACCCAAACCAGCAGCAAAATGAAGATAATCAAGAATAAAAACAAGAACGGACGTATTGTTATTGTCATGAGCAAATATATGGACGCCAAGGTTAATGGATTAAAGAGTAAACACGGGGAATCATCGGGAGAGAACCAAACGCACAACACCAGTCCAATGCATAGAACCAAAGTCTTCGGGCCGTTTCATCCCGATAATGGAAAGTCTCCCCCCGCGGCTGAAATCCCAATCAAGTGCTCCCCAAAGGACAGGCACTTCTCGAAACCGTCCCCGAGCACGGCAGAGGAGTACAACACGGAGGTGGCTCGCGGTCAGGCGGACTTACCGGACGACTTGCCCCTGCAGCTGACGGCAAGCTCGCCTCCGGGTTCTTGGACAGTTGACACGAACAGCCCCATCCCGACCACCGTGGACCAGATCAGGATCCCGTCTTTCCCCGCGGACCGCAAACGCAAGCTGTCGGAGCCCGTGGAGGAGAGGGGTGCGCCGAAAGCCTCGCTGGTGTCCCGGAGCATGAGTTTGCCCGGTGCGGTGGTCAGCCCCCCTCAGGACACGCCTATGGACCTTCACTGCGGTCGTTCCCATAAGAGCAGTGCGTGCACTTATCGAAACGCTGACAGCCAAGATGAGCCCATGGATCTAAGCTGTCCAAAGAATAAAAAGCTGCCAGATCTGGAAGTGTTACCAGAACCAGGGCCGCAGCCGGAACCTGAAGTCATAGACACTCCTCCAGTGACACAGGATGTACACAAACCCACAGAGAAGACAGAAGAAGCAACGAAATCCCTCTCTCCGTTTATGGGGAATATTATCATAACGGACATTACTACAAACAGTCTCACCGTCACCTTCAAGGAGTATGTTTCTTTTTAGGAAAGCGTTGAGCTCACAAGTGACTGAATAACTGACTATGTCATGTGAATATGTAAGATACAAATTTTGTATATATTGAAATTCATAATTTATAATGCAAAACATTTTTTATGTTTTATACAGCAACTATTCTGTGATGTAGCCAAGAAAGTGCCCTCAAGAATTTGAGTGAATGCATTCTTATGGATGCATTCTCCTATTTAAAATTAGCCGCTTGTTATTCATATATTTAACTTAATAGGATTCTTGTATCAAATGTATAACCCTAAGCAGAGATATGAAGGTTTATACATATTTTGTATAAATAATACTTATTTTTATCCTGTTTGAAAGGAAATGGTTGAATATGTGTTGATCCAAGATCAAACTGAAAGCACTTAGTTGCATTTCCATATTTCTAAACTCAAAAAAGATGTTTGAATCAGTTGTTTAGTTTCCATTACTCCACGTACATTTAAAAGCTGTTATCAACAAAGGCGTTCGAGTTGTTGTACATGCATACTCTGTCTTCACTAAGGAAAATTGTGGCATGTATATTCTCAAAGGTCCGTTCCCATTAAGAAACTGGTGTCATTTTTCAAACTCTCTCTTGTTTAAAAATCCTATCGATTCTCCCCATAATGAGGCTGTGATTTATGGCCTTGTTATGGACCTTCCAGCTGCTGGAGTTACTTTGAAATGGCTTTGCTAGTCCTGTAGGAATGTCCATGAAGTCACAGTGATTAGCATTTTATTCATCTCATTTTGAAGTATTTAATATGCTCTGAAGAATATGTGAATGCTTTATGTTTCATAACAAGCTACCAGGGTAAATGAACTAACCCCTACAGATACATGTGTAATGTTTATATGTGAGCTGCAGAACTGGCTTAGTTTATTGCTGTTTCCTTTTTGCTGCTGATTAGTTCTAATGTCAGTTTTTGTTGGAGAGAAACTGTTGGATGTAACCCACATTTGAGTCTAAATTGCCTTCTACGCACATTTAATGCAAAACCTGTATGAATGCAAACATTTATTTTTATTTTTATTGAGGGTTAGTTTTTTTTTTTCTCTAATCAGTTACATTGTCCTCCGCATCAGAAGCAAAAAGTGATAGGCTGCTTGGCTTCTGAGCATTTAGTTTAACTTTCTGTACTACTTCATTGTTAATCTTCTGCTTTTTGTTACTTTGCACTTGGTTCAATGTCAAAATGATTGTTATAAAGTACTTTTTCAAAGATGGTTGGTGTTGGCACAGCTTATCAGATGCTATGTCTTACAATAAAGAAAGACAGAAAAGTATATGTATCTTATGTATTTATTGTATTACGGGGTATACTCACTGGCCAGTTGTAATTGAACCCTGTTCCCATGAGCGCAGCAGGTACAATAAATACATATTAACAACAGAAAACAGCAGAGTTGCATAACAGACAAATAATGAAAGCAGTGTTGCATAACTGGGCTTACAGTATGTCCTATATCTGTGCTTAACTGTGTCAACTTCAACTACTTCATGGCACCGAATAGAGGAAAAGCAAGAATGCTTTAAGTCTTGATCAAATTTACAAAGAGTTATTTCCTTTTGTCGCATGACACAGCACATTCATATTTTTTCCAAGTGTTCCTTTTATGTCAGCTGGGTCGATATAAATCAAGTAGCCTACTTCATGACAGCTATAGGCTGTGTTAAAATGAGTTGGTATACGGTCAAATTAAAGGCCTTTCTCTTATAATTCAAATGGTAGAGCCAAATCCACCTTTATGTTTCCACTTCATAGATGTTGTGTATTGGTCACTGAAGTTGACAAAAAAAATATACATTTTATGGATTTTTTAGGCAAAACTATACTGCACTGTGGGGCGTCCTGGGTGTCACTGGTGGCAAATGGCACAGTGACAGCCAAAGGTCAGGCTGACTCCATTACGCTGTCCTGTGTCTACGTGTTATTCAATACATTTCACTAGAGGCCTGTATGCGGCAAACTGTGCGTCAAGACGCACCTCGGAGTAGCCTGTAGCTGTAGATTATCTTTGGCCTTTGGAGAGAGAAAGTAGACCAGGGCTCGGGGCATAAGCGGAGCATATTTATAGAGGCAGTGTGATGTTTCACATTCCCCTTTTATCATTGCAGCTGCAGGACGCAGGGTGTTAGTAGTTTAGGGCTTGTGTCAACGCCGAGATCAGCTGACTGATTTAAGAGTCAGTCCAATTAAAGAATATAAAGAGGCCTTGCACATCCTACAGCGCAATGTATAAATACGACGTTGTTTGGTAACACTATAAAGGCTGTAAGATATGCCCCTGGTCTACAAACTTGTTGTGAATTGCTCCTGCAACATCTTATTTTAGCTTATTATAGCACTAGACCATGTACCTATGGCAGGTTCCACACACACGCCTCTCTCTGTCTGAGCTGGGCTTGTGGTTTGTCGGAGTGACGCTGGTAAAGTGGGGCAGTAGTTGCCCAGAAACAGAGCAGCGCCAGTGGTGTCTCACACGAGGCACAGTGGCGTCTCTGTTTATTCATGTCGCCATTGCTGCTCTCTCTCTCACTCCTCTCAAGCGTCTCACTTCTCACAGCTACGTCCAAATATGGAGCGCAGAGCAAGAGCCACTGCTGCCTACGTCGTGAAATGTCGGTCCGCGCGCGCTATCAAAATGGTGGTTCATACGATATATTTCCCGCAGCAGACGCACACGCGTCTTTTGTCCATGCGCGTTTACGGGTGGGTCAGTGACTGGAGAGATGCAGGTCTAACTTATCCAAAGGTTATGAGACACACATAGTGCCACACGGAGCATCTGGCATTTTGGCTAAATTAGGCAACACATTACTGCCGACTGAAATAAAAATAAAAAAATTAAAATCCTGGTCAAATCAAGAAGCGGAGATATTAAGGTTGAGCATTTCTTCAGAAACCATGTTGAAGTAAAGCGCACTGAGCAGTTCAAAGCGATAGAGCAGGCTATTGCCCGCCCCGAGTCACGCCATACACTAACAATCAACGGTAATAATTTCCAAGGATGTTCAGCCAGTTGTAAAGACAAATATCTCCACAGTCACTAAGAGCCCAGGGTAAAATGAAGGATTCAATCGTGTCGCTAAATTGTTTAAATAACTTATTTATTTAGCCTATGTCATTTAGCGCTTTATTCCCTCAAAATGCATGTCTCCAAGGGAGGAATAATGCAAAAAGGCTTTGATTTATTATGTTATTATTAGCGGTGTATTACTGCGCACAAACGCGGTCTATAGGAGCACGGTGTTCTTTTAATTGCAACGGACGCATTAGGCAGAAACCTTTTTCTGAGAAAAACAAATAAACAATAAAATAACATCGGGGGAGTCCTGGAAAAAAGACTGGACACAAAAAATAAAAGACTGAACAAAAAATGTCCCGTTTCTATATGAAGGAGATATTAACGCACTCTTTTAGGCTATTTATTTATTCATTTTACTTGCTGGAATAAATCCTAAGGGAGGTAAAAAGATCAGGCCCATAGGCTCCGTAGCCTACCCTCAAATGACTCATTTGTTCCATGTATTGGTTCTGATTGGAAGAAATCTAAATAATAATAATCATAATAATAATAATAATAATAATCATAATAATATAGCTGTATTTTTATTTTATTTTTATATGTTATAATAGGCCTGAAACAGACCTGTTAAAATAGCCTACACATATGCCTATAGTCTAATACAGGGGTCGGGAACCTTTTTAGCTAGAAGAGCTAAAAAAGTCACATATATTAACATTTATTTCTGTAAGAGCCATACAGTATTTTTTCTCTGAATATAACAAAATAACTTTTTAGCAACCTTGTTATACTGGAGTTATCCAATACATAAAATAGTTCTTCCATTTAGTTATGGAATAATAAATACTTATTATTAGGCAGTATTAATGATCTGTTTTTTTTTTAATGATAAACAAAACAAAAGCATGTGCCCCAAAGTGAACAGCCTCTTGTTAAGTTTCACTTTGACGCCACAGAGCAGCCTTTGGTGTTTGGACTGTTCCTGGACAACGTTATGTTTTTACATGTTGGAATGTTTGATTGATTGGACAATGCTCATGTGGAGAAGAATGGGAACTTATGACCAACATTGTATTTTATGCATTTGGACCATAATGCACCGCTCTGGAGCTACAGCTGGACGTGGTCGTCTTCAGGAGAACCCTAAACAAGCCCACACTGATTTTTTTTTAATGAAATACTGTATAACCCCTATTACTCGCATTACACCCTATTAAATGCAGCTAAGATTTATCTGAGAGCCACATGCAGTCATCAAAAGAGCCACATCTGTCTCCCGAGCCATAGGTTCCCTCCCCCTGGTCTAATAGTTTATAGGCAAAATATTCA
>OMNZ01099750.1:0-10670 GCA_900303255.1 Lesueurigobius sanzi | reverse complement strand
CCTCCTGGTTTAGACCTAATTTCCTCCTGGTTTAGACCTAATTTCCTCCTGGTTTAGACCTAATTTCCTCCTGGTTTAGACCTAGTTTTCTCTTGGTTTAGACCTAATTTCCTCCTGGTTTAGACCTGGTTTAGTCCTGGTTTAGACCTGGTATAGTCCTGGTTTAGACCTGGTATAGTCCTGGTTTAGACCTGGTTTAGTCCTGGTTTAGACCTGGTTTAGTCCTGGTTTAGACCTGGTTTAGACCTGGTTTAGTCCTGGTTTAGACCTGGTTTAGTCCTGGTTTAGACCTGGTTTAGACCTGGTTTAGTCCTGGTTTAGACCTGGTTTAGTCCTGGTTTAGACCTGGTATAGTCCTGGTTTAGTCCTGGTTTAGTCCTGGTTTAGACCTGGTTTAGTCCTGGTTTAGTCCTGGTTTAGTCCTGGTTTAGTCTTGGTTTAGTCCTGGTTTAGTCCTGGTTTAGACCTGGTTTAGACCTGGTTTAGTCCTGGTTTAGACCTGGTTTAGTCCTGGTTTAGTCCTGGTTTAGTCCTGGTTTAGACCTGGTTTAGTCCTGGTTTAGACCTGGTTTAGTCCTGGTTTAGACCTGGTTTAGTCCTGGTTTAGACCTGGTTTAGTCCTGGTTTAGACCTGGTTTAGTCCTGGTTTAGACCTGGTTTAGACCTGGTATAGTCCTGGTTTAGTCCTGGTTTAGACCTGGTTTAGTCCTGGTTTAGACCTGGTTTAGTCCTGGTTTAGACCTGGTTTCGTCCTGGTTCACGCCTGATTCACACCTGATTTAGGTCCTGTCACACCACTGACAGTCTTTTGACGGGGGGGGTGGCTATCTAAATGAGATGTAAATGAGCCCTATTGTCTGTCCCAGCAGCAGAGAGAGGTGAGAAGTTCTCGATCTTTAGAGGCAGATTTCTCAGCATTGAGGATCTATGAGGGCCTACCTTCAAATGGCCACAACTTCTTCAAATGTGATCAGATTCCCATGTGTTACACATCATTGGAAAGCTTGGAGACTACACTTTCAGAATCGGTGAATAACTCAAAATGCCCAAAATCGACTTGTTCCCCATTTTTCCATGGACTGTCACATATAATAAATGACAACTACTGCAATGTATACTAGCAGTTTTAGAAGTATATTTTGCTGATAGTACTCGAGCAGTGACAATAATATTGGTAACCTCGACGAAAAGGAGGCACGATTAGTTGATCTTACCTTTTTTTTTTCATAATTGGCATCATTGCTTCAGTCGTCAGTTCAGCAACGGCAGATAATTATTGTGAATCGCAATCATTTTGTCCAAGAATCTTGTCTGGAAGTTTCATCACTTTAAATCAGTATTCAGACTACAGTGATTGCTATTTATTCTTTTATATGTAATTATAAGCTGAAAACCGCAACAAATTATTTTAAACATAGTCAATTACTATTATCTGGGGGATCGTACGAACGATAAGGGGGCCTTGGAGCTTTGGACTCTGGGGATGGCTGGCCTAGGCGAGACTGAATTGCATGAAAACATAAAAAACATAAATATATAATGTTAAAATCGCGGCGCCCTACATTAGTGAAATATTTTAACGTAATCCTCAGGGCTTTTTAATTGTTAGGTTTAGTAGCCAATATTGTGCCAGTGACTGCATGTGGTTTGGAGCCCAGCCCTATGTAATACTACTCTGGTTGGCTTCAAATATTGTCAAATAGACAGAGTTGAAGACATCTAGATATAAACTAGTGCTGTCAATCGATTCATTAGTTTAATCAGATGAATCACACCTTTGAAGTCTCAGTTCATTTTATTGTTATTATTTATTCATTATTTACATTTCCCTGACATAAAACGCACTGATTTAAACTAAGCTAATATGTTTTAATTATGATTTTAGCTTATTAGCTATTCAACAACAGTTTGTGGAAAATTCTATACCTTACAATATAAATAATGAATTAAATGTGCATTGAAGAAAAGACTGAGGCACTTCTCAGAGGCATATTCTAAGGCATATTCTTAAAAGAATATTCTAGCCATGAAGTAATAAAGGCTTTTTAGATTTTTTCTAACCCACGAGTGCCTCAGTCTTTTCTTCAATGTACTTGCTTGATCTCCACTCTGAAGAGCACCTGGGTAAAAGAAATTTGTACCTGTGATAATAGTGCAGCAATCCAGTAACTTAACCAAATTAATTAAATGTGTTTTTGGGTCATGGCTTGTCGTCCTGGTGACGTCCCAATGCCATATCAGTTGAGAAACACTGATTTATACAAATGCCTCAAGTAAATTTACTTTACCAAACACCACGTTTGTTCGGTCAAAACATGTGCGATTCATTTGCGATTAATCTGAGATTAATGCATACATTATGTTTTGATTATCGTGAGTTAAAGCGTTAACTTTGACAGCCCTAGTGTAAATATATAATAGTAAACGCCCTCAAGTCATCAACTGGATAAAAACATACTCGAGTGATCCGCCTGTGTAGGTTCTCAGTCGTACAGGAGTTGTCCATCGTATGCAAAGATTTTTCAGTCTTCATCAAGAGAGGAGGGACTTAAAGGTTAACTCCTCCTTCTGGTTTACTCTTAAGAGACCCACAAGCATGTTCAAGTCTTTATTAAGCTGATGACGACATTTGGACGTCCTACACTTCAACTACAGAGTACAGATGAAGACTGAAGAATCTTTGCCTACGACATACTGGAGTGAAACTCTCACCTCTGGCATTGGATTTGTTTTATTTAATTTAGGCCTACATTTGCACATGTGTTCGTCCTTCAAACAAGAAAACCTTGGTTGAACTTCAATCTCTATATCAAACCATTTTAACTAAAGTACACAAAAACACTGAAGAAGAAGTAGAAATACCACATGAAGTTTTTGTAGGGGATTAATAATCACAGTAGTAAAATGAATTTGTAAACACTTCATAGGATGTTAAGATAACTTATTGGGTTGGAAGAAAAAAACATACTCCATGGACCAATATGTGTAGAGGTAGTAAAACTTTCATAAACATGACGTTTGTCGCCCTAACGATACTCAAAGTCATGTGTCCAAATGTATAATCAAACATCTAATATATCTAACATTTACTAAAATGTTTAGATTGAAAAGTGCATTAACACAACAAAATGTCCTTAAACTGCAAACGTTGATTAAAAAATAATACAAGACTGCAAGATGAAAATGCCTCCAAACAATCAGAAGTTCATAAACAGAGATCTAGGCTTTTACAAATCGCTTGGAACTCCACAGCTGAGTGATGCTCAACTTGTCTCTTCAGAATCACCCACAGAAGTTTGCTTAGGTCCATCAGGAGACATACTTGGCCACTGAATTACTTCCATCACATTCTTCTTCAACAACAACAACAGTGGTCTTAGAGGTGTGTATAGGATCTTTGTCATGTTGGAAAACTGCACTCCAAGCGCACGGACTGATGAGAGCATCTTTTTTTCCAGCATAGATCTGTGAATTCATGATGCCGTCAATGAAATGCAGCTCCCTGACACCAGCAGCTCCCCCTAGTGGTGACAGTGCCCCGCATAAGGACACTGCCACCACCATGTTTCACTTTAGGCACCGTTCACTTTTCTTGGCCTTTGCAACGCCATGCAGTTTTGAAAACATTCATCTTGGTCACATCACTCCTGAGTATAGAGTCCCAGTGGTCTTCACCTTTGCCAGTTGAGATTTTGTTTAAGATTGTACTTTTTAAAGGGGGTGTACTCATGCATGCTTAGCCCAGCCCAGATAGGGTTTAGAATAGGTAGTGATGCTGGCAACACAGCTCAAACGACTTAAGAGAGGCTCATAAAAGTAGCATTTTAAATCCATAGTATTTGGCAAATGATGAAATAAAAGGACATCAACCGATACAACACAAGTTTTTAATGTGTTACCAATATCCAACGTGCACTGGAATATTATCATAAGATCCCTTTTTAAATCCGATGCTCCTTCTGTTTGGTCCTAAATACATTCCGCTCTTCTTTGCTTCTTCAACATCCCATTGACCTCCTCGTCTTGTATCCCCGGTCCCTCTAAACCCCATTTCTTTCCCATTATCTGTTACAATCCACACTTAACACCGCAATTTGTCTGCATTTCATTCACGCCTAATCTGTCTTATTTCATCTCTTTTTTTCCTCCCAAAGACCTTTGACCCCTGGAAATGAATTGACGCGTTCCCCCCCTTCTCTTTTTTTTTTCCTCCGCGCGGACAATTAGATTATTACCGTGATTTGCTTAAAAAAAAAAAGGAGGAAGACGAAGGAGCGGCGCGGCGTGAATTGAAATGAGTGTGTAAAATGCTAGTGGCCCGTATGCTAAGCAGGGCAATGTGTTCGGTTACCTATTGCAGACGGGTTCGTGTTGATTTGCGGAAAAGGAAAAATCATATTCTCAGAGTCAAGTGGATGTTAATGCCCCATTCCCTTCATAAACCACAAGAGCGTTTCGTCTTTTACATCTTTTAAGGGGAAATTGTCGAGTTTAACCTTTTGCGCTATCGGGGCCCGTTGCTTTGAGACAGCCATCCGCAAGGAATACGCCGCCGTCCACACTGATAATCCGGACTGCTGATAAGGCGGACAATTTAACATAATGATTAAGCGCTGGTGTGAATAGTAACCAGTCATTTAAGTAATATTATGAGGTTTTTAAGTATGGGGAGTGGAGGGGGGATGTGTAGGCGCATGCAGCAGCCATTAGATGTGTTTTTTGAGTAATCTATTGGAACTTCTATGGTGAGCAGCCATAGTGTCTCGAGAATGTCCAATCTCGTCTGATCTCAGGAGCGGAGTGAGGTCGGATGATGGGTGCGAGATCACGAGGGAATACAGTTGTGGTTGTGGTTACCCTTTTAATCTTTTGGCCACAAACATCTTTTTTCCCGCTCATGGTTAGTGGTTGTGCAAAGCCATTTATTGTCAAAGAACTGAGGCCCCGTCCACACGAAGACAAACTCAGGCCTAAACGCAAAAGGATTATATCAAACTTCAAAATATATAAAGTTTGAAACCACGTCTCAGGGTGGAATGATTTCAAAACGCCGTTTTCGCGGCTCCATTATTATTGCTTCTCCGCAGCTTTCCTAAAACGATGATGTCACAGCGCCAGCGTTGTGTATGTTTTGCATAATCTACTGACCTTATAATGACTTTATCAACCCACTCCAGCGCTGTTCTGACCGTGATACTCCTCCTCTGCTTCACCGCGAAGCACAGCTGACACACGGAGAAAATATCCTCCATTCTGTCTGTGTTTTTGTCCTGACAGCTACAGTCCGTTCACTGACAGTATTTCTGTTCTCGTCCTGTGAAATCTCAAACATAAATCCACCTCTTTGTTTCCACAAAATCCACAAAATAGTTTCATGTCACCGTGATGAGTCTGTTTACATTAGAAAAAGTTTCCTGAGCATGTGCCGTCTACAGTGTTGTTCTGCTTTGGGAGGCGTCCTGCAGTGGTGTCACAGCGCCACACACAGGCCTGGAGCTGTACTACAGCGTTTCCAAACACCTGAGTAGATCCATGTGGACGCACACATTTACTGAACAGGCTCCAGAGCGTTTTTGAAATGATACGCGTTTTGTCTTCGTGTGAACGGGGCCTGTGTTTACTCTTGAAATTGTAATGAAACAGAAACTACTCGAATGTCCCTTAGCTAACATTTACATGACTGCCAGGACAATTGTTGAGGCGCAAAGGAAAACTCACTTCAGCTGAAATACAGGAATCTCTGGCAAAATTGGACTCTCTGAAAACAAAAATAAATGCCTTCACGCAACCACAAACCGTGAGTGAAATAAAGGTTGTGAACTTTTGGCCACAACTGTATCAGGTGTTGTGAGTTTAGGGTGCTCCAGGCAGCATATACTGTTCTATTGTTCATGGACAGGCGACTTCACCCACTTTGTCAATCAATAAACCAATGTCACAACAAGAGTCGCCTCAAATGACTCCAGAAACAAAAGTAATGTCCAAACAAATTCAAAAACAACATCCTCAGACCCTCCTCCGCGGCCAGGAACCTCTAGTATGCATGTGTTTGTGTGGCGTGGTGTGGTGTGCTGGGACATTGTGGCCCCTATGATTGTATGATTTAGACAGGCGCTCTGACAGCTGCAGCTTTAGTTCACCTCTTGGGGAGTTAACTCTATAAGCTTGACAATGACATTGCTGGATCGATCCCAATTGATGACACTTTCTATTTTCATATGGCCTGCCACACACATAATCTGGGCCTGCTGCATCTCCACAGTCAAATGAAATATTCTTTAGTAATATTGTTTATATTGGGTTACCAGTACTACGCAAATACATGTCTACATTCATTCACAAGTCAACTCAATGAGACTTTTTACATTACTAGTTGTGGCAGGTTTTTTATTTTTTTTTGCTATTCTTGTCATCTTGTCTTTTCCATGAAGTAAGGTTGTCCGCCCAAATGTGTTTCACTGGTGATGAGGGAAGGGATCACTTTAAATATGACTCAAATGGTCAGAGATGGAGGATCCATAAAGTACTTGTGGCCAATGAAGTGGAATTATTGAATTTGTGCATGAAAAACTGCATTTTTAGCCTGGCCGGTCACAACAATGGTATGGTATAGGTCACATTTCCTCTAACACACACAGACCCATGAATGACTGATGTGCAGACTTGGGACTTGTTTAGAGAAGCTGTAAGACTAAAGCTGCCCACACACTAGAGAATTTTTAAGCCAGATTTTTAGAGTCTGAGGAGGCGTGGCTCAAAACTTTCTCGCAAGCCATGATCTGCCATGGGACTCCTCATGTGTGTGTATGTGTATCCTCATGCCTGTCCTTGAGTGTGTGGTCTGTCTGTGCACATGAGATTTAAAATCTTGTTGCGTGTAGAGAGCTTAAGTTGGTGCGAGTGTGCAGACCCTGTGGAAGTGTGCTTGCACGGCTTGAGCAAGACCTATCCTTGTTCAACACATGCAGCAACAAAAAGAACTTGGGATGAGCTGCGCAGAGCAACAACAAACATCAACTTTGCCAGAGTTGGCCACCGCCAGTGATAAAAGGGAGCGCACCACCAACCAAAACACCAAAGGCCGTGAAAAGAAACTTTGCTGCAGTCTTCTAACGCGAAGACGAATCATAATGCTGCAGATAAGCTTCTGGTGAACTATAGTTTCATGGGCTTTAACAGGGTTTAACAACCTTGTATGTAGAAAAGCACAATAGGGCATATAAACCAGTGCTGGATTGATCAATATTATAATTTTCTGAGCTTGATGCTTTCATAAAAAATCTCCCCTATCAAGTCCCCAACCCCTTTTCCTGTTACAGTTTTAAAGACATGCCAATGTATGTATGTATGTATGTATGTATGTATGTATGTATGTATGTATCTATCTATCTATCTATCTATCTATCTATCTCTGCTGTCATACCATGTAACAGTATTTCTGTTTACCATAATATATTTTTATGTTTCTGTAATGGTTAAGGAAAAAGGAATCTGGAGCTGGATCTATCTGTCTACCTATCTCTCTATCTATATCTATCGACAGTATCTATCTATCCATCTACCCATCTATCTATCTATCGTTGTTGTTTTCTTCGTGTTCTTTAAAGTTATAAAAATGCATAATATTGATTGATTGTTTCAAGTTTCAAGCACTTTACACATACACATGCTACTTGCATAACTACTGTATGTGCAGCATTTGCAACATCCTACGAAACATTCAAATAATACACATCCATACGACTATATACTCCAACTGAAGAAGGAGTGGGAAGAAGTACAGCTGATAAACTCCTACCCCTGTAAGTGTTATAATTTCATCTATGTGGCTGGAGCGAATACTGGAGCGACACCACCAATGATCCCAGCCACATCCAGCAGTATACTGTACTGTATATGGTAAGGTTCCTTAAAGTAGATTTACAAGCCACAGTTATGTATAATACTTGCATTTTACGTCTCTCCTTGTTACATTTGTTTCATCAAATAGATAAATGGATGAGTGCAGCGTGTTCCTATTCCAAACCAGAATTTTAAATATCACCGTTTTTACTACACAGAAGAACCCAATTATTCACGCCGTCGTTAAATCTTGCTTCATTTTGCCATTAAAAAAAAAAAAAAAACATAATTGCTCGCAAAAGTCATTCCCATAATAAAACTATTGAGTGAAAACGAGAGGACGCCGGCGAGGTGAGGCTCCGCTAAACAAACGCTGTTGACCAACACTATTATTACCGCCGCGCTAATTACTTTCCTGCTTTTTCGGTTTAATTGCTTCAATAAAAATAATCTATAACGCTTTTTTTTAATTACACTTTGTGGGTGACCTATGCAGAGCCAATTTTATTATGTCGCCGCGGTAATTACTCTGTCATAGTCTGGATATGCGGCGATTGTGTGCGATTTTGACTCTTTTACATTGTTGTCTTGCATAAAAAAACAATATGATTTTTTTTTTTACAAAGTCTATTAATTACACAAATTAAAGATTGCTTGCCGGCGTATTAAGTAGCGCTTCTTAGCTCGATGATTACTTTGATTAAGTAGCCGAGCGTTTTAGTATGTTTCTCATAATAAACACGGTAATTGTAATGATTTGTCCGTCTTGCAAATGGCGCACCTCAACGTTATTGTCGTCCATAATTGCTTTTTAGTCCCATTTGGTTGATCATGCGCTACATTAGCTGTGAGTAATTCCGAGCATCTTTTTTTTTGACTAGCGCCTTGTCAGTGATGGCTACTCCCTACATTAGCGCCGCAGCTAAATGGTGTGTTGGTTAAGAGCTACTCAATTAGGACTATAAACAGAAGCAGGTATGAGGGCAGTGGCTGTTAGTGGTAGCTGAAACGGGAAGAACGGTCGTGGTCAGACAGCATCCATATACAAGTGGGGGGAAAAAAACAAGGGGGTAATCAACGGAAACGGGTGAAACTTTGAAAACATTATACAACTGCACTTTATTTAGGGACATTATGACTACAGTTTATGCGAAGGCGGAGTATGCTTGTAATCCATGGGTTTTCAGTATTTTTAAACCAATGGGAAGGCTAAGGGTGAGCCATCTGGGAAAAAAAATACTTTATTAGAGTATTTATTGTTTGTTTAATGTTTATTTGGTTGAGACAGTGCATGTTATTGAGCACACGAGACACATGCATGTAAACACACCACCCCAGATTGAAGCCTTGGGCTGATTTCCATCCGTTGTCTCACACACAAACACACTCTTATTCATCCTGATCTATTGTACATGTTTTTAGTGGGAAACTGGAGCACCCAGAGGAAGCCTCCACAGACACAGGGAGAACGTGCAAACTCCACACAGAAAGGCCCCGTGCTACTCATTATAGATACAGATTTATGTATGCAATAATTATACTAGTAAGAACTGTAGAAGAGCATGGTGGAAGCTAACCATTTACAGTAAGTAGTCATGAATTTCTCCATTGTGAGATCAATAAAGTATTATCTTAACTTAAATGTCATGCTGCAATAAACAAAGCATTGAATCACAATAACAATCACTCCAACATAAAAGATCATTACAGGATTTTTTAAATGTATTTATTAATATGGGACAGTGTATAATAATTAACATGAGTCCTTAAAATGATAAGATGCCAGAGTTAGCCACAATGGCTACATTTTATCTGTAGTCCCAGGGCAGGTTGATGTTTACAGGACAGGCCGCCACAAACTTCCACAATACAGAAATAATTAGAACAAGCATGCAACAAAAATCCATCCATTTTCTTCCGCTTTATCCTTCCGCTTTTAGCCCAGACTTCCCGATCGCACACTTCCTCCAGATCTTCATGAGGGATCCCAAGGTGTTTCCAGGCCAGCTTAAAGGCATTGTCTTTCCAGAGTGTGCCTGGAACACCTCTGGAGGGAGGTGACCAGGAGGCATCCCAAACAGATGCCCGAGTCACCTCAGCTGGCTCCTTTCGACGTGGAGGAATTCAAAGCTCCTCACCCTATCTCTAATGGTGCTTTCAGACCAAACGCGATGGAGCGAATAATTTACATGTTATCCCTATGTAAACGCGCGATGAGGGCCGTGGCGGCGCGATGGGCGCGATTTGAGCCGGGCAAATGGCGCGATACACGCGTCAAGAGAAAACAAAAGGTGGAAATTTCGCCTCCATCGCCCTGCTCGCCCAAGTGGAAAATTTGCAACTTTTGTGCGAAATCGCGGCACGTTAACCAATCAAACTGAATCTAGCTGTGACGTGAAGTGAGGAGATGGGACTGCCAGGTGAAAGTTGTTTCTGTATTTTCATTTAATATGTACTAAAACTAGGGTAGATCCAGCTGATAGCATTTAGCTCATCACAAATGATGGGGAAAAGTGCCACACGGCTATTATTTCTCTATAAAGTGACCTTTTCAAATGGAAATAGTGTATTTAGCTATATTTTATTGAACATTGATTGATTTACTAACTGAAGACAGAAGGGCAGACAGCGGAGGTGGAGGAAAGTAACGGGGGATAACAGCTCCTCAAACGGAGCCAGGAAACACGGAAATGCCGCTTGGAGCCGCTGTCATCCAGGCGCTGTGTCTCTGGAGGATTTGCTGAAACCAAAGACTGAGCCTCTGCTGCTGTAGTTCGGCTTTCCTCATTAAATAATGATTTAACTGACTCGCAGTGTCCTCCATGTTG
>OMNZ01099748.1:9429-20718 GCA_900303255.1 Lesueurigobius sanzi | reverse complement strand
AAAAAAATAAAAGCAAACTTTACCGAACTAGATTAGATAAAGCCAGTTAATTTTCCTCAACAAAAAATACTGATAATTACTGACTAAATCTTTTCACAACAAAATTATATTAAAATACATTGTTAAAATGTTGTCATAATAAACACTGGCAGGTATGTTAAAAAAGTCAAAGCATATATTTTGGTTTTAATGTGCACTTCAGCCTTTACAAGTCACACAATCCGCCTTCCACCTTTTTTCAGTTTTTTTTGTTAACAACCATGATGCATTATGGGTGATTTTGGCTGGTGCAAGGCAACAAAGGCAACACAGATGTATCCTTGGAAAGTTAGCCACAGGCTAACCAAAGGGAGGACACATGCCTTTGGAGCACATGGAAATTGGAACAGCACTTGGGCAGCGAGTGATGATGTGGATGCCTTCCCACGCCCACATTTCACCAAGGCAAGGCAAGGCACCTTGCGATTGAGAAACACCCCTAGAGAGACTCACGGTTCTCTACAGGTCACTGGCCATCATTCATTACATCATTAGTGCTACAGTTTTGTGTTTCATTTAATGAATAAAATGCTATTCCAACAACAAAACACCTCTGGCAACGTTTTTGGCTTATTCCTCCCAAAAGTGCCCCTCAAATTTACAAATGAAAGAATCTAAACCTGTTTGTTCCTATAATGAAATTATATTGCATGTTGGTCTCTACCAGGGTTGCCCTCTTTTGTTCATTACTTTTATGGATAACTTCAAGGCGGTTTGTGGACCGCAGGATCTCATATCATCTGTTGAAGCCGAGTGTGAAGCAACTGAGATAAAAAAAAAAAAACAGCATCTTCAAATCTGAGGCTTCAAATCCTTGACTGGAAAAAGGTGGCCAGCCCTCGCAGGTTGGTGGAGAGTCCTTGCTTCAAGAGGAGGAGTTCAAGTATCTTGGGGTCTTGTTCACAAGTGAGGGATGGATTGAGTGGGATATTGACAGATCTGTGCAGTTTCTGCAGTGATGCTGTCGTTGTATTGAACTGTTTATGGTGAAGAAGGAGCTGAGTCCAAACAACACAATGCTACCTGTCAACATAGGTTCCTACTCTCACCTATGGCCATGAGATTTGAGTCATGATCTAAACACACGGTGTGCTAGAAATGCATTAGGAAAGTTGGGAATGAAAAATAACAGAAGAAAAAAAATTGAAACCATTGAAGTCCCATACTTCAATCATGTACATTGAGATCCATAGCTGCTGGAATAGGCTTGACTTAAATTAACAAATTATACTATTGGCATAGATTTCATCATTTGAAGCATAATTTCTTCTGCTACTGAGACCTTGTTATATAACTCTCATCGCATCAATAGTATCAATAACTAAGTCAGTATTGGCTCTGAGAACGAAGCTGATGCCGCTGTGACAGAGAGTAGATAGATGCAATTGTATTAAACACACAACATTAAAGTCTTACATAGAGTGTTGTTTGCAACACAAAGAGCTCCTGTCCTTGGTGTGCAGTGTAAAGTGACAGTGTTTGTTTGTTTGTTTATTTGGTTGGGACAGTCCATGAGAATGCATGTAAACACTCCGGATTTAGTCTAATTTCCATCCGTGGTCCCTCATTCGAACTCACTCTCATTCATCCTGATCTATTGTACATGTTTTAGTGGTAAAACAGAAAGGTCCCGTCCTGGGATTGAACCCGGGACCTTCTACTGTTTTTGCCATGCTCCTGTGCGCTGACCAGAATCTTACAGAGCATGATTTCCCCCATTTTGTACATCCATCCATCCATTTTCTTCTGCTTTATCCGGGGTCAGGTCGTGGATACAACAGTCTGAGCAGAGATGCCCAGACCGTTCCATACACACCTCGTCCAGCTCTTTCTGGGCCAATTGAAAGACTGCCATGACTGCCCCTGGGTTTCACCTGCGAGAGCAGCCTATATTTCTATGTAGGGGTGTAACGATTCAGCAATCTCACGATTTGATTCGGATCAAGATTCAGGGCTCACGATTATCGATGCATCGCGATGCGAGTAAAAATTTAATGGGCCTAATATTTTATTTCCAATTTGACAAAACACTATATATATAGACATTTTATTTTAGCCTAATGCTTTCTGATTTTCCAAAGCTGCTTGCTTAATGATAAAATATCATTCACAATACTAAACAAAGTTCACAATACTAAACAAAATTGTAGTGTTGTACTTAGCGCTGCTAAACAAAGCAGCGCATGTCACATGCGGGCCATGTGTGGGCCATGTGCTTTCTTAATTGGTTTCGTTTTCAGATGCTGTAGGCACATGGAGTAGTAGCAAGTTTGCTTTGAGGCTCATTCGTTCCTGGACAACTTTATACTTTTACATGTTGGAAACAAAGATTTGACAATAAAAACAATACACACATGGAGAAGGATTATAAAAAACAAGAAAAAATGGACTAAAACTTGCATCGTGGCTTTGGTACGATGCAAATCGTGAGATTTTAGCATCGTGCTGCATCATAGCACAATGCATCGTTACACCCCTATGTCTTAAAAGAGCTGTGTGTTAGACCACAGCACTCTTCCAAAGCCCTGCAGTCCATGAAATGTCAAGGGGAACCAGCACACACCATTATTGTGAATGGTCGTAAGAACACTATGGTTACACGGCTGACAACACTCAGTCCATGTTCAAGCACTTTGTTCAGAAGACTGACAAGCTCTTGTATACTGTATGTTCACTGTTTTGTCTACACTATTGTTAAACATGTGTGAAGAAGTATTTTCCTTAGTGGACAATGAAGTCTAAAGTCAAAAATAAAATAATCTTTAAACCTTTATGTACAAAAGGGTTACATATTGGACATAATACATCGTTTCCCACTTCAGTCAGGGTAATATGTCTATAGTGAGTGGTTTAATAATCTGTGAACTCTTTGTGATCCTGGCTCACTGTGGTAACACGTAATGAACACAGGGAGCGGTAAAATGCCACTCTTCCATTCTGTTTCAAAGCTTACACTATTTCTGCCTCTAATGACGAGGATATTTTTAATAATAACATCTTTGCACAGAGAGCAGCTCATATTTTGCAGCTCTTGTGACCAATTCTTTTGCTTTGGTGACTCACTCTTTGTGCTCCTTTTTTCGAAACGAACGCTCGGCCTGTCTGAGCAATTAGGCCTTGGTCGTTTCCACGGCAACGCTCATTAATTATGATACTCTATACGAAGCCCTGCACTACCCACCAATGCCACGAAACATTTTTAATGCCGCTATTTATATGCAAATGGAGACTTAACGACCCCAATTGAATTACAATGAATAGTTTCAATTTCGGTGTTTTTATGCCTTTTGTGCGTGGGAATTAGTCCAACGGCAGTGGCATCGCATCACGGTCACTCATTTCGCTTAATCTAGTTCAAATCAAAGCAAACCAAAACAGTGAGCCTATTATGAATTGAATGAATATGACCATATTAAATAAACGTAGCCCATAATTGTAAGCTATTCAAAGCCCTGGTGATGTGTCAGGGTCCTTTCAGGCTTTGTGATGGCTCTATGTACAAGGAAGTTTAGTTTGCACACAGCAAATGGCTTACACCTGTATTGCACTTTTCAAGCCTGTTTACCAAGTTTCTCAAAGCGCTACATTGTAGACAATAGCGAGGCTGCCGTTCTGCGCCATCCGCCCCTCCGACCGCCACCAACCATTCAATCCCACTCTCATTCATTCTGATCTATTCTACATGTTTTTAGTGGTAGGGAAACCGGAGCACCTGGAGGAAACCTACGCAGACACGGGGAGGACATGCTGCACACAGAAAGCACGGGGTCCAGCACGGGGATCGAACCCGGGACCTTGTTGAAGCACCAGCGCTAACAATGGTCAGTGGTTTTGCAAAGCCATTTATTGCCAAAGAGTTTACTCTTTTGAAATCATAATGAAACAGAAACTGCTCAAATGTCCCTGATCTAACGTTTACATGACCTTCAACAACTGCCAGGAAAATTGTTCAGGAGCAAAGAAAACTCACTTCAGCTGAAATACAGGACTCTCTGACAAAATTGGACTCTGGAAAAAAATATGTTTGTTTCAAGATGCACAATATGTAAACTTTGATCAAGGACATTTGGCTATTTTCTACTTGAAAAGTGTAGACAAACAGCTTTTTTTTTGATAATAAATGGCTTCACACAACCACTAACCATGAGTGAAATAAAGGTTTTTCTGCCAGGGTATGTAAACTTTTGAGCACAACTGTATTTTAAAATTCTTCAAAATTGCCACCCTTCCTTTATTCTTGATATTTTCTCAATGAGCTTCACCAAACGGTTTTCAACAGTCTGTGAAGTGAAAACCATTTCTGGTGACTACATTGGAAAAGAAATAAGCGTCTATTTCAACCATTTTGTTCAATTCATCATTCCATATGTGTTCAATCATGAATGAATGCCTTCAGTGAGAATCTACAACGTACATTGAAATAAAAGAAAAACAAATACATAAATAAAGGGTACTGGCATTCTGCAATATATTTAAAAATGTCCTTGGAGAGGCCCCCTCTTTAGTCTATTTGGTGAACAGCACTATTTGTACATGGCAAAGCTTGAGTTCTGGTCCGTGGGGATGTTCGGCCCTCCATCTTGTGCAAACCTCCCTGCTCTACAGAGTATCGCCTGGTCTTGATTCGTTCTTTGACTTAACTTTCAGTGTATTCTGTCTGAATCACTGATGCTACAGCCAAAACATCCAAAACGTCAGCCAGAATGGATCAATCGTTTGCTTTTGTGCTTCTGTTTTTGAGAGACGATTGGCTTCTTCTTCTTAAAAAAAAAAGACATGTTTTGCCAGTCTAAATTTAGTCATTAACAGCTGTCACCACTTGTACCCAAGGAAATGAGCAGACACATGGCACATTTCTCTGATTGGTTCACTCTGCACCTGTTAATCCTGCCTTCAAATTACATGTGCACTGTTTGTAAAAAAGGCTCATGTGGCTTGTTCTTCTTGACAATTGCTGACAAAAAGTGGCAGTCACCTGAAATCGACAAAACAAACACAAAAGGTTTTAGGAGAGACACTGCAGGGAAAGCTATTTTTTTCCTTCAATATTCAGGTTGTTTTCAGCTCGCCATCCCTTTCCAAGTAGCTCGCCAAAGGCTTTCTACATTTCTATATATGAAGAGTTTGTTTGCAAGAAAGTAAAGTTTGTAAAGTGCCATTTACAAACATCAACATTTGCTTGTGATTTTCCCTTTGTGTAGCTTGTTTTTTAATAACCAGACCTATATTAGTGGATCAGGCATATTAAGTTACTTGTTCTTTATTAAATTGATTCAACTTTAGTTTTACTTGTGTCACCTGTAGAGTAAGGTGATCAAAATGTAGAACAATTTGGCAAAGAATTCAAAACGGAGATATCTGCTTTTGCAAATGAACTCTTCATATGCTTTATGAGTCAAATATTATATGCATTTTTGTTGCTCTGATCAAAACATCTCCAAACATTTTAGGTGGATATAGAAACTACTATAATGTTCTTTTATTGTATTGAATGGTCATCTTGTCAGAGGCCTCGTGGCACGTGTTTCTTTGAAGTATAAGTAGCTCACTGCCATTTTTGTAACACGAAAGTAGCTCACAAGGTAAAAAAAAAAAAAAAAAAGGTTGGAGACCCCTGATATAAACCTGATATAAACAAATGAATGACCTATTCTTTATAATAAGGACTGTAATAATTGCACAGATTCAATGTTTCTCCATCGAACTGTGGAAAATTGTAAATTTAATGACCATTTTCTCAAATCTCATCTCATCTCCTCACCTACAGACTCCAGACTTTCCAGTCTTGGACTTATATATTCTGAGGGTTTGTGAACATTGGCACGTGTGTGGGGGTGCTTTTTTCATGTAAATAAAGGAAATATTTGTGATGAAAATGAAAGAGACCCCAGGCAGAATAGTTACTGCATTAAGTCAGGAGCTAATGGGGCTGTCTGTAAAAATAAACAAATAAATAAATAAAAAATTATTTGCCTGATTTTTTGCCTGAATACAAAACAAGGCAAGAATGTGACACTAATAACTACTTTATTCAAAAACTAAACAAAATATCCAAAATTCAACAAAAACCATACATTTAAACCTGGCTGTATCCATTAGATTTCATCACCACAAACATTAAGCAGAGGCCAGATTGATATGTGTAGTACTCTAAATTGAGTTCAGCACGTTATCAATCTGGGATGGCTCCCGTTCAAATGGTCCGTGAAAAGGAGGGGCATTCAGTACAATACTTTGAGCTGATTGGGCTAGTCAGCGAGTCATGTGACGTGACGCACAGGTTGAATATGTTGAAAAAAATAAAAAAGTGTTGAACGCGGCATGCGCAAAGTCTTCCGACGGAGCCATGTTTGTTTTGCCGAGGCAGTGGCTACTGGCTGTCGTACTGTAGCCTATGTCCCGCCCCCAGCCACACAGCAGCATGTTATTGGTCCGAACCACTGCTGGTTACGAATCGGACCTATCAGTTGGAGTCTTTCAAGATGGATTTGTTGTGAGACTGAAAAGGTTACAAAAACAATTAGGCAATTGCGGCAAACTTTGACATGAAAACATAAAGTGACAGAGAATTTGCAATACATTTTTGTCTCATGTTTGTGTCATACAGAAAAAGTTTCATATTGATATCGCTACAGTCAATTTGTTTTCCCCATTCACCTGCACTTTCTGACATATAACAATGAGATTACAAAACACTGAACTTTGGCCCCCCCTCGAGGATGTGTGCATATTTTACCCATGCCTCGAAACACGCCTGGAAGCTGAATAACAAATCGCGTCTGTGTGTGCGGCGGCTCCAAAACCCATCGCCATATGTAACCTTGGCCACACGCCCGCGCTCCCTCCAGGCCCACAGGCTTGTTATACCACTAATCACACGCTTTTCACTTTTATGTAAATGACTCATGGATGTTTGAGGCACGAGGGGGGTGATCATGTGAAAGGCAAAGCTAGGCGGGGCCGAGGCCAGGTGGGAGCGCACTGGGAAGTCAAAGATGATGGCAGGAAATGGGATTAGCATCTAGGGCTTCACTGTACAGTAGATGAACGCGCACGTGCTAATAAACGGCAGGAACGGAAGGCATTAGCGACGTGGCAGGACAAGCACATGTGTCTCCGCAACCTGTTCGTATTCCCTAGATGGTATGCGCTTATGATTAGGCAATGATCATGACGTTGATGAGACAATTAACAAATGCATTATGTCTGCAGATACCCATAACGCTACTGCATGGGTATAGCGGGTCAGATGAGGGTTATTGTGGGTGAGCGGTTGGGAAAGGTGTTATATAAGGTAAAGGTGACGGACGTGGGGTTATCGAAAAAGAAGCTGACCATGATTGTGTTCAGACCACTGTGGTGTCTGCGTGTTAAGTGCAGTGGAGGAAATGGCTCCACTGTCCTGCATGTAAAAGGTCAACTGGTGGAGCTCAGTTAGTCACACTAGTCAATCAATCAATAAAACTGTGTGCCCCCTCGGAGAAAAGGTTTTTTTTTTGTTTGTGTTTTCTTTGTAAACACACCATTAAAGCACACAAAATGATGGATCGTAAATGTGAAGCGTACTGAGATATGTCTGAAATGTTTTGTATTATTGGGCTATGGTGCGATGGTTGCACTCATGCCTCATGCAGGATCTGATATCACCAAGTAATTAAGTGTCCAGGGCCAATGTCAAAGTTGTTTGCCCAGGACCAATGTTACAGCCAGCCAATCAGGGGTCAGTTGTGCTGACCCCTGATTGGCTCGGGAGGGACGTCTGCTTTGAAAACTTGGCAAGAATTAAGTTTAGGAACAGGGAAATCTTTACGGTTAGGGTTAGGTTTAGGTAACAGACAGTTCATTGTTCCTAAACTTAATTTTTGTCATGACCCCTGATTGGCTGGCTGTAACATTGGTCCTGGGCAAACAACTTTGACATTGGCCCTGGACTCTTAATTACTTGGTGACATCAGATTGTGCCATGCCTCATAGCAAGAAGGGGTTTGATCCCCAGGCGGACATTCTGTAAATGGTAAATGGTCACATTTATATAGCGCTTTTCTACCTGCTTTAGGCACTCAAAGCGCTTTACATCAAGGAACCACTCACCCATTCACACTCTCATTCATACACCAGTGTACGCAGACACTGGAGGCAAGGTAGGTGAAGTGTCTTGCCCAAGGACACAACGACAGTGTGCACCTGCGGGGATCGAACTGCTAACCCTCTGATTACAAGACGACCCGCTCTACTTGTGCCACCGTCGCCCCTGTGTGGAGTTTGTGTGTTCTCTCTGTATCCGGTTTCCCCTACCACCAAAAACATTTCCAATCGGACCCACTCTGGGACGGACTCCCCTTAAAAAGAGATTTTTAATCTCAGTGGGGCTGTCCACAAGGGTAAAAAATAAAATGTTAGAACTGGTTTGTTTGTTTGTTTGTTTGTTTATTTGATTGGGACAGTGGACTCTCATTCATTCTGATCTATTGTACATGTTTTTAGTGGTAGGGAAAATCGGAGCACCCGAAGGAAACCTACGCAGACATGGGGAGAACATGCAAACTCCACACAGAAAAGCTCTGTCCGGCCCTGGAATCAAACCCGGAAACGCTAACCGCTGTGCTACCTGTCATCTTATAACCTTAATGTGTCTGACTTTCCAAGTAAAATTAGATTTATCATATTTTTTTTTCTATTCAATAAGTAATTACATATTATTTTAGGTATCATCGTAGCCTGGCATCACCAATCTGACTCCATTTATGAGAATGGAAGACTGGAAGGCTTTCAAATTCGAGTCTATAGAGGTGGGACTAACAAACCCATCGTGAACCAATCAAAGACATGGATGTGGAATGTGCAGAGCAGCCAGTTGTCGTTTTAAGGACAAGTTCAGCTCATTCAAAACAGAAGGTAGAACAGTGCTAAAACATCGCTCTGTGGTGGTCGCCATCGGCAGGGTTTTGAGGGCTAATAGAGCTCCACAGGCTGGTGCCGGAAGTAAAAAATCCCATTCAAAATCTCCATAGACTTTTCAAAAAATGTAAGAGTTTAAAAGCACGATGGAGGCTAATCAGCTATGTGCTAACTGCTAGCCATAGTGCGGATATCTTACAAGCAAGACAATACTGAGTACTTGAAAACACGGCAAAATGCTTTAGTAACTTTTTGGTTTATATAGTTTGGGATACAACTTGAATTTATTATTGTGTGTTTTATGCCCATATGCCACTACATAGCTGCTTAACTGCTATCGTTTTTTTAAACATACATTTTTTTTAAATATATTTTTCGAAAAGTCTATGCAATTTTTGGGATTTTTACTTCCAGCAGCGGCCAAAGCAAAGTGATTGGCGGTGGGTGGGACTGTGATGGTCCATTCTGGTGCTGAAAATGCTTTACTCCCGCCTCCCGTGCTGTGATTGGTCTGGTAGCGTTCTCACCAGAGTTTGAGCCAGTCAACGGTGCAATCCCAGACTCTTCCAATGCATCGTATACATGGAGTCAGGCTGGCAGGCTAATATTATCCTGTTCCAAGTGCAAACTTATTCCAATGGGTGATACATTTACTTACTTGCTCTAATCAAGCTAAAATACTCCCTTTTCAAGAAAATCTGACTGATATTTAGATTAGTTTTTCCAGTGCATGCTTTAATTGTGCAAAATGTCAGTCTCCCACGTCCGCGAAAATCTGCCTGATTAATAAATAGCATGTTGACATTGACCTCGGACGGGGACGTTTTTCACACTTTTGCCGTTGCGCTAAATGACCCAATTTGAAGTGGAATTAATTGTGGTGCCTTCAGGTGCGATGAGGCAAACCTCCCACTACACAGACAGTGCGGCGCAGATTAACAGTGACATACACAGCTCGCCATAATTACTGACCTGCATTCCCCGCCACCCGAGGCTCATTTTAAGCCCCGTGCTCTTTACACACTGCTCCGTCAGGCTGCGGCGCTCCTCCGCTCTGACTGAATAATTTCTTCATTCGGGTCAACAAGAGGCCCGAGGCGCACACACCAAAGTCCTCCGCTGTCTTTCACGACTTCATTTGGAGAAGAAAAATAGCAGGGGTATGTGTGTGTGTGTGCACTTTGTACAGCTTTTTTATTTTTGGGGGCAAATTTATTAGCCTGAAGGAAAGGGCTCCCACGCTATGTTCGTAATAAGCACCACGGCATCACAATTTGTCAACAACACAAATAAGTTGCGTTTTGTGTTTCTTGTGGTGACAGTGAGCATAAAGAATGACAAAGGGGATAAAGGGCAAGCACCTTGAATGTGAGGGAAGCCAACTGTAAGTCGATTTATAACTTAAAATACTTACTTATGATTTAAGGCAAGACAAAATATAAATGGAAAGAGCCAGGTTAAAATGTATGGTTTTATTTTGTTGATATATTAGTTACATGTGTTCAGAGGGGAGTTTGGGATATCTTCAAAAAAATCATTTTGCCTTTTTTGGGGGGGTTAAAACTCAATAAATCTGGGTGGGTATGGAGTATTAAAAAAACCCTCTGAACAAACCTTCAAAACTGTGTAAAGAATACAAAGTTTGGAGTTTGGATATCACGCAGTACCAATTTTACTTGGATATGGTAGCCATTCTCAGAAGAACTAATGCACTTTTTACTATTATTCCACTAATATATGCTTCTATAAACATAAAAAGCTAACTCCATATTTTTGCCCTCCAGGTTCTATTGAAAAACAGAGGCAAAACAAAGACAAGTTTTACCTTGTACTGTTTGGAGTCCCTGGGTGATCGTGTAAAGTGCGGAGTCAGCAGGTAAAATGCTAACTTGCCTTTTGGACACAAACTTTCAATGTGACTATACACTGCACCCCAGAGGCCTAGAAGAACATGGCTGGGCTCATTTTAAAGCCTGAACCCTCCTCTTCCGTCTCTATGGAGCATCACAGCCCCGCCCACCAGCTCGTCTGTACACGCGCCTCAGCGTCGGAAGTAATAATCCCATTCAAAAATTGCATAGACTTTTTGAAAGATTCTAATTGTACGAGTTTAAAAGCACAACGGAGGAGCTATGTGCCAACTGTTAGCCATACATAGCGCGGATATTTTACAAGCAAGAAAATACCTAATACTTGAAAACAGGGCGAAATATGCCTGCCATTTCTCCCCGTAAAATATGATATTTCAGTTGTTTGCTTTATTGTTGAGTGGAATAGCACAGTTTAAATATTTAACAGAATGAGAATCCTGGATAAAAAGTATAGAAACTTGACATTTCATCTATCAAAACA
>OMNZ01099747.1:0-20255 GCA_900303255.1 Lesueurigobius sanzi | reverse complement strand
GACTAAAGATCTGTGCAAAGACACTTAAGGACAGACATGAGGACACACACACACACATGAGGAGTCCCACCACAGATCATGCCATGAGAGAAAGTTTTTATTGAGCCACACCTCCTCAGACTAAAAATCTGGCTAAAAATCCTCTAGTGTGTGTCCAGCTTAAGGGAAGCTAGATGGACAAATAACTTCAGGAGAGTTGGAGCCTGTTGTGTAGTGGACTGCCATGTTAGAACGCACCATCTACCAGGGAATAATATTGAAAATGAGCTGTCGTTCAGCTGCAATTTACAAAACACTGAACATAAATCAGAAACTATCACACTATTCATCATAACTATTACTATTCATTACTATATACTATTCATACTGTTTATAGATATTGCAAATGAATCACCATCCACATTTAACCCAGGTTTCTGTTCTGAAATGCTGTGATTCTTGCACCACTCCAGCAGTTCATGTCCGTCTTCTCTTAAATGTTTATTCTCTTGAACATGATTAAGCTCAATCTGGATTTTACAAGCTGCAAATGTAAGCCCAACCACAATCCATTTATAATTTAAGCAGTATTAAGAACAATTACTGGAAACATTAGTGAAACGATGTCAAATCCCATGTGTGGAGATTATAGTGTTAACAGTTTGAATACGGGACATAACTTTTCAAATGGCCCAAAGAGAAAAACTGTAGGACCTCATGTAACCTACGGAGAGTTTCAAAGACCAGGCACCGACACAAACATCAACGCGCTCGGTCTCTTTAATCTCTCTGGACCGGACTAATTCCACTGCGTCTGTCGGAGCAAGTTGTTTACTTCATTTCTAGCTGATAAAATGAGCAGTATCTTTGATATAGAGAGCTCAAACAAATTTCAACTCTGCACCAGACCAGAAAAAACAAAAAAAAACAAACAAACACGTGTGTGTGCACTGCAAAAAGTAAATAAGTCAAACACGTGGGGTAAGAGACTCTGCAGGTGAATATAGAGGAATCATTTATATTGAGTGATATCAATTTGAAACATTAGCTGTATATTTCATAAGTTTTTTTCATAAGTTAGGCGTTTTATGCATAAATCTTTGGCAATGAAATCTAAATAATGCATAAAGCCAGGTTTAATTTTGTTGTTATATAAGTTGCAAAGATTTGTTCAGATGGGATTGTGGATATTTTGTTTATTTTTTTAATAAACTAGTTATTAGTGAATACATCTGTAAAAAAAAACAAAAAAAAAACAAAACTCAATAAATCAGGCGAGGAATTATATATTGAAAAATCCCTCTGAACAAACGTTGTAAATATTGTTAAGTACAAGACTGTGAAGTTCGGAGTCTGTAGCAGCTACTAAAGTGGAGATGTTGTCGCCACAATGTGAGAAAAATGCATTTTGATAAAATGGGCATTGAAGTTACAAGCTCCCATATAGTTCTATGGAGAAAGGTTGAATCAGTGAATAATTACACTCCTTATTGTAAAGAGTAGGTGATTTATTTGTTCCCAGGTGGAAATCTACGTAAAGAGAGCAAAGTGACCCAAAAAACTGAACATTTAATTATTATTTTATGTTTTGCCTGCAGTGTCTTCCCTTAAAGTAACAAAAAAGACCTCAACATTAGATAAAAAATGTTGAATCCACTTGAAATAAGATTGGTGTTGATGTTTTTTTCATGCTTTAAAGGCACTATACCTGATTTTTTAACTACAAACAATGAAAGCGGGAGCAAGTAAATTAAATTTATAGTTGTGTCCAAACACAATCCTAACTTTGCTAACGCATTTCTGAAATCCCATTTCTTCATAGAGATGAGTTTATGAGCAAATTTCACAACTTGCGGGGTCACTTTTGGGGATCACCGTCACAGAAATTCGAGTAAAGTAGCTGCAAACTCATGAAACTGATTAAAATGCTTTATATTTAGATGCCCAGTATCATTTCCACAAATATCCAAGCTTACAATTTACTAAAGGAGGACAAAACTCATTTCATTCCACTTCCAGGTAAAAATCAGGTATAGTGCCTTTAAGTATAAAAACTTGATGCTCCTGATATCACCAAGTAATTAAGAGGCCAGGGCCAATGTCATGTTGTTTACCCAGGACCAATGCCAACCAGCCAATCAGGGCTCAGTTGTGCTCGATAGTCGGTTCGGGACAAAAATTAAGTTTAGGAACAGGAAAATCTTTAAGGTTAGGGTTAGGGCTAGGTTTAGGGATAGGTTTAGACATATTTTCAGACAAACCAACTCATAGAGCTATCCAAAATTACAGCAGACCGTTCCCTGTTCCTAAACTTAATTTTTGTCATGACATGTCAAGTTTTCAAAGCAGACAGTCCCTCCCCTTATCTAGCAAAACTGAGCCCTGATCGGCTGGTTGTAACATTGGTCCTGGGCAAACAACTTTGACATTGGTCCTGGACTCTTAATTACTTGGTGATATCAGACAGTCCTGCCTGCACTGTCTTCCCTTAAAGTAACAAAAAAGCCCTCAAAATTAGATTTAAAAAAATGTTTAATCTACTTGAAATAAGATTGGTGTCGATGTTTTTTGCATGCTTTAATTATATAAACTTACCCCAGATTTCTTAAAACGTGGGGAGAACATGTAAACTCCACACAGAAAGGCCCGGACCGGGATCAAACCCAGGACCTTAGACTAAAAACTACTACAATCAAGGAAAAAAAAAAAACTTTAATTTCAATAAAATGTTATTTATTGCTAGACTGCTTTTTGCAGTGTGTGTTGTCTGTTTGTGTAATAAAGTTTTGATGATAATGATAACACATATCAATTGAATCTGTAGCAAGTAAGAATCTTTTTTGCAACCTGGTAAACTCTTATTAAATTTGGTTGTTAATGTAAATCCCTTTTTCAGTCAACTCCACAGAGCTTGAAATAGTACACTGCCAGAAGAAAACTAAAAAATAAGTCTATTTGCCCTTGCACGTACAAGTAGATTACTATTAGATATATATTTTACTTTACATTAACACTTGCTTCCATTGACATATTTTGGTACTTGGCAAATCACAATGACTCAAAATCAAATATTCTGAATTTGTTTTTTAAGTGCATTTACTTTTATTATAGCCCAACAAAGCCGACATGTCGCCTGGTCACCGTCAGCATTGGACCAAATCTCTTGTTTGCGTGTGGGTCGGGAACGAGATGACACTGATAATGGACACCTAACGTGGCACGGCTTTGATTTTGAAGCCCCCGAACTTGCGTAATTGTTCTTTCATGTCTGTATGTCACTGCAACCACGTATGCACTGGTCAGTATGGCTCTGACACGCGCTGTTTACTCGGATGAGATAAAGTCCTGCGGAGGTGAGTATAAAGGAGAGGTCCTGAGAGCCTGGAGTCACTGCTGTCTTCATCTTCACCATGAGGGCTCTGCTAGTCTGCTGCCTGGTGGCTCTGGCCGGTGAGTATTCAGACTGCTTTCATTTGCTTGGTTCAGCTTGAGCCTTTGATTCTTTACTATTTTTCTTGTAGTAAGGGGAGGCAGAAACAGGAAGGTTTGATACAGTTGTGGCCTAACGTTTACTTTTGACTTACTTACTCACTCTTGTGGACATTTTTCATATGAATGATACCACAAACATCTTTTTTTCCACTCATGGTTAGTGGTTGTGAGTTAACTCTTTTGAAATTATAATGCAACAGAAACTACTCAAATTTGTTCCACTTTTTTTCCCCACTATTGACTAGCTATTTCAAAAAAAAAAAAATCCTTTATTTGCAGAATAGGATTTCATAAAGCAGCACCAGCAATGTCATTGTTTTAGGCACAATATAAAAGGAGAAAAGTATTTGTCTGCCACTTAAAATGGTCACAGTTGTAAATATAATACATATATATCTTTTTACATCTGCAATATGGTGCTGTTATTGAATATTAGACAGTGTAAACCAGGGGCAGAGTAGGGACTTATGTCTGGCTGGCAGTGGTGGAAAGTAACGAAGTAACAAGTACAAGTAAAAAGTACAAATTATAGGTACTTTTACTTTACATAAGTACATTTTAAAATGGATACATTTTTAGAGCCTGGATCTGCTTCTCTTTAATATGACATTTTTAAGTTGGGTGAAAAGTAAAAGTAAAAAAAAAATATATTTTCAAAGTGACCTACGATGAACTGATTTTGTCCCAGTTTAGGCCTGGTTTACTCCTGGTTTAGTCCTGATTTAGACCTGGTTTAGTCCTGATTTAGTCCTGGTTTAGTCCTGATTTAGTCCTGGTTTAGTCCTGATTTAGACCTGGTTTAGTCCTGATTTAGACCTGGTTTAGTCCTAGTTTAGACCTGGTTTAGTCCTGGTTTAGTCCTGATTTAGTCCTGGTTTAGTCCTGGTTTAGTCCTGATTTAGACCTGATTTAGACCTAGTTTAGTCCTGGTTTAGTCCTGATTTAGACCTGGTTTAGACCTGGTTTAGTCCTGATTTAGTCCTGGTTTGGTCCAGATTTAGTCCTGGTTTACTATGTCACATTAAATTCTTAAAAAAATGATTTTACTTTTTACTCATAAAGTACATTTTACAGTGGATACTTTTATACTTTTACTTAAATAGACATTTAATGTGATACTTGAACTTTTACTTAAGTATATTATTGGTCCTGTATCTGCACTTTTACTTAAGTAAGAATATTGAGTACTTCTTCCACCACTGCTGGCTGGTGTACGGTAGATCCTTGAGACTTTCTCTTACCTGATTTAGTCCTGGTCTAGACCTTGTTTCGTACTCCACCAACCATTGTTTAGTCCTGGTGTAGAATTGCGTTAGGATAGTTTTAGTGGCTCTCTTCGACAAGCAACTCCAATCTTTCACATTTCAGTTTGTTGTAGTGGTTTATGAGTTCATTGCTGATGTGCACTTACTTTGTTTTCCAGTGTGCCAGGAGAGAGCCTACTACGGTAAGTCCTTACTGTGAAAATATAGGGAGAAAGACAAAAAGTTATACAATCTGCATCTTTGACAACGGAAAGTGATGTGTTATGGATTACTTTTACAGACCTCCGCTTGGACTCCACGAAGGTCTACCAGTACCACTATGAAGGACAGGTCAAATTCGGAATGGGAAAACCAGACCGTGCAGAATCTGGAGCAAGAATTAAGGCCTTTGTCAAGATCGAGGGACATGCTATTAACACCTTCAAACTGAAGGTTTGAACTAAATAATATGAATAAAACATATCAGATAGCTACATTGTATCACTGCAAAAAGTAATCTAAAATAAGTCAGTTTACTTATCTGCTAAAATCAAGAAACTTTGTGCAGTGTAGCAGAATACTGAGCATTGATTTTCATGCAGAGCTGGCTACAGAAGCAGCGCTCCACTTCCTTCTTCTCCTACACTTAACTTGTACGGTGTTGAAGCAATCCTATTTTTAATCATCCGTAGTTCTCCGACGTACGTTTCGAAGAGTTCAACGGCATCCCAGGCAAGAGCAACTTTGAGGCGACCAGTCTCGCCGACAAGATCGCTGCCCAGCTGAGAGAGCCCATCGAGTTCAGATACTCTACTGGGAACGTGGGCGAGATCAGAGCCTCAGACAAGATGAGCGACACCGTGGTCAACATCGTCAGAGGGTTCATCAGCTTCTTCCAAGCCACAGTCAAAACCACTAAGGAAATCTACGAACTTGAGGAGGTGAGGACTCTTCTTTTGTTTTTAGCCTCTGCACACTGCATATTCGCAATTTTTAATCGTCATACTTGGTCTTTGTAATAATGCAATGTGGATTTTGAATTGCAACGCTAAACCGATACAAGAATGCATTTCAGATTTGATTGAGTTTTGAAGTTTGAAGAGATCTTAAGTTCAGGGTTTGCGTGTTTTAGACCTTGACTTGGAATATTGTGTATTAAATACACTAGTACAGTACAGTAGTTTTGCTAATTGCGGCCATTCAATTTGCCATTTTCATTTCATTGCAATACATTTTATATATCCATGAACATTTTACAGGTTGGAATCCATGGCAGGTGCCTTAGCAACTATGCCCAAAGGATAAACGACACGGTTGAAACAATGGACCTCACTCGAGTGGTGGATGTGACCAACTGCAGAGAGAAGGCAGCTTTCCAAAGCGGACTGGCCGCTGCTGTAGAGAACAAGGTCTCCAAGCAGGTCTGTATAGGCCACAAAAAAAGCTCCATTTTCCATTAAATGTCAAGAATTAGTACGATTAGCGTGTGTCTGTCTTGCACGCAGAGAGGCGAATCCCTTGTCACAATGGTCAAATACACCTATAACATCAAGGGATCACCGCTGGCAGGACTCATCCAAAAAGCCCAAGCCCTGGAGCTGCAGTACTTCACTCCATTCAATGTGAAGAAGGGAAGCTTCCAGATGGAGGCCAAGTAAGACAGATAATAGTACTGATTGATTTGAGGCCTGTGGAATGTTTTCCTCACTTCTTCAGTTGCTAAATATCCTACATTACGTCTACTTGAGTAACAAAATACTTTTACTTGAACATGAATTTGTGGCACTTTCCACTGTATTACAGGAAGGAGCTGGTGCTGTATAACGTGACGAATGTCCAGCATCAAGGCAAACAGGTGGAAGTCAGGCAGCTGGAGACCAGAGGAGGCCTCATGTACAAAATAGTGAAGAATTACGCTAATATCCCAATCGTGATGCAGCACCTGGATAACCCCAAGACTCAGGTCAGATTTGATTATTGTTTATTCTTAGCGTAATATTAAAATAACACACCACTCACTGTAAGTCTCATCATGGCGACAGGCCTTGAACCTGATCAAACGTCTGGCTGCAGCAAATACAAAGCGCATCGACAGCACTACAACTGAAGAGACGATCAAACTCTACCAGCTGCTGCGAGTGACTCCTCTGGACAAACTGCAGGAGCTGTGGATTGAGGTGAAAGAAAACAGTAATGAGAGGTCGGTCTAGCTTTATTATTATTATTTAGATTACAATCTTTCTGATTATAAAATGACCATTATTTTTTCCCCCCATAAGGAACTGGTTTTTGCACACTGTCGTTGAAGTGAACGATGAAAGAATTCTGAATTTCCTTAAACACTATTTAAGTGAGCCTATGTTAAACAAAATAGAAGCCATCACTGTTATTGTGCAAGCATTCAACCACCTCAAGGCAACTCCCGAGCTGATCAACGAGGCCAAGGTGAGTACAGAGATGAGTTTACTAAACAGTTCTGTGACAATATTCATCACCGTTTGTTTATTTCTTTATTTTTCTTCAGGAATTTCTCAACATGACCTACATGGATCCCCTGATAAGACAAACAGTGGTGCTGTCCTATGGATCCCTGGTGTTTAGGCTTTGTTCCTATAATACTCCATGCCCAGTACACTCGGTCGAGGTAACATTTTCTTGTTTCATATTACATTTCAGTTCAAATTAATATATATAAAACATACATTGTTTTCTTTTGATTTAGCCACTGTTGGACATGGCAAAAAAGAACATTGCTGGAAAGGAGATGGAGAAGATCCTTGTGCTGAAAGCTTTGGGTAACGCAGGTCACCCTCGCAGTCTTAAAATCATCACGAAATTCCTGCCTGGATCTCAGTATGTGCATCAGCAACCTGGAGTGCAGTCCGACCCCGAAGAGGTCGAGCAGACTCCACGAGTCATGAGCGCAGCTGTGCAGGCCATGAGACTGATCACTATCAGAGACCCACACGGAGTAAGGACATGATAAACAAGCATCACACAAAAGTTACAAAAACAATAATAGTAGCCTAAAATATGCGTGTCTTTCAAATAAATGATAATGTATGTAAACAGTATTTTCTTTCAATAGCATAGGTATGACCTTTACTTGCCTTTTATTAATTAATCAATAGAAAAATGTTGTCTTTTAATTTATATGTACATAGTTGTTATTTCTGAACATGATTTATGTGACTTGCAGGTCCAAGAGGCAACTCTGAACATGTTCTTGAACCGCAATCTTAAACCTGAGCTCAGGATGCTGCTCTTGATGACCTTGTTTGATACCAAGCCCCCCATGTCCCTGGTGTCCACAATAACAGCTCATCTCCTGGATGAAAAAGACATGCAGGTGGTCAACTTTGCGTACTCTTACCTCAGGGACCTGGCCAAATCTACCACACCAGACAATCACCACATGTAAGTCTATGTGTAAGCTAAGTAATGACCGTGCATGGCGGTACAGAAGCTTTAAGATCCCAGATTATACATTATTCTGGCTTTTTTAACGCCATGGACGCCTTGGTACTTCTTGTCTACAACCTGTAATGTTTTCTGAGCAGTGACGTTTAAAACAGGGGTAGCTAACAGAGCAGCTTCATTGATCACAACATTCTGACAGATATCGTAGACGAAAGATAAACAAGGTTAGCATATATAACAGGTTACAAGCTCAAAAAGCTAATAATTATGTGTAAGATGTAGAGGTTGTCCTCGGTATATGGATATGAAGTTATGAGGAAAGGCTTATGAATGAGTACATTACAGGGAAAGCCCATGTTTAAAGTTATGCAGATAGAAAGATTGGGCCTCATTCACGAAACAAATTTGTTCTTAAGGCCTACTTAAGAACATTTTGGGCATTCACAAAATTTGTTCTTAGCTGAAAGAGCTCTTCTGGAAGAACAAACCCTAAGAACTGTCAGGAGGACTCTTACGCACAAAAAAAATCATCTCTCTTTAAGAACAGTTTTGTCTTCTTAAGAACACTTCGTGAATCAGACTTAAGTTTTTCTTAAGTTTCTCCTAAATTGTACTTAAGAACTTTTTCTAAAGAAAATATTCATGAATGAGGCCCATTGAGTGTATGATTAGAAGAGCGATGGCGACTGTATGGATAGAATTACAATCCTATTAATTAAAGAGGGGAGCAACAGAAAGGTTAACACCCCCTTTTCAGTCAAACCAGATTCCATTGAGATGAATGAGGAAACATCGACTGAGATCTTCTCTTTTATATGACTCTCTCATATAAAAGAGAAGCAAATGAATAGATTTTTTGCTGTAGAAGATTCACAGACAGGACAGTTAATGTTTTAAAGTGGGCTAAAGTTAGCAGGAAGTTAGCATGTTCAGACTTCAATATAAAGTGTTTAGCTGCAACATTGAAAAATAACAAGCTGCAAAATTACTCACAGTTTTATGGGCATTTGAATTTGATCTGGGATTTAATCAAATTTGACCAAATTAAGTCCTTATGACCAGCTAACACTTTATATTGAAGTCTGAACATGCTAACTTCATGCTAACTTTAGCCCATTTTAACACATTAACTGTCCTCTCTGCGAATCTTCTACAGCAAAACATCTCCTCATTTGGTTCTCTTTTATATTAGACAAATATATAAAATGCATAAAATGTTATTTTTCAGACATCAATGTGAAGATCTCAGTCAATGTTTCCACATTCATCTCAGTGGACGCAGCCTCTGGCGTTAACCTTTTCGTCGCTCCCCTCTATGGGCAGTGTTTTCAAATAGAAAGTCTGAAGATAAGCAAAGGAGGAGATTAGCCTACTGAAACGAACATATTATTGCTTAAGGATATATCAGATCCACTGATGTGTCCACCGTGTGTTTCTTCTGCAGATCTACCGCTGCCAGTGTTGCTGTGAAAATCTTGTCCCGGAAATGTGGTCATCTGCGCTACTCACAGAGCAGAGCCGTACGCATGGACTGGTTCCACAGTATGTTCAACACCTTGATCTAGAGTATCCTATATTTAAGAAACAATGATAATTGGGTGTTATTCATTTTTCCAGAGGACAGGAGCCAATATACAGTAACTAAATGCGCAACTGTTTTTGAACAGGGCCCATAATGGATATAAGTCCTTTCAAATGATACCAATGACACCAATCATTGGATAACTCAACTCAACTTACCACAAACCAGATCAAAACATCTGAATTTCTCCAATAAAAGTTTGACAATAGAAAACTGATCTGTCCTAAACCTCAATATTAGGCGTTCTGTGACGTGATGTGAACTGAATCTAAATTAAACTATGAATGTTACATCACATGGACACCGCCTATAGCTGACAGCAGACTGTAAACTATGCTGGGTATAAAATGCTTAGTCCCACCCTCAAGTAGGTGCAAACATACAGTATATATTGATATCAGTGGCTCTAATGTTAAAGAGTGATGAAAGTAAAAGAGGAAGTGTACGTAAATAGTGACCATTTTGCATCGTGATCGTTGCAGATGACTACCTCATTGGTGCCGCTGCTGAGGCGTTCATGCTGAAAAGGGCTGCACAGGTGATCCCTGCCGAACTGCTGGTCAAACTGAACTTCCATTTCATCGGGAGAATCCTGCAGGTGTTGGAGGTATGGCAAAATTCACGAGACAAGCATGATAAGTTAACGGTACCGCTTCCAACCATCCTCACATTTGCTTTCACTTCTCAAGCTCGGTGTCCGCACGGAGGGACTCAGGGAGTTCTTCGATGCCAGCGTCAATGAACATAAAGGAGATATGCGTTTGGGTGACATCCAGGCTATGTATAATGTTGTGAGTATTTGAAATGCGGAGGAAAAAGAAATAAAAAGTGCAAATGATCCGCGGTTGTTTATCTGACAAAGTGCGACGATTGTGCAGCTCAAAACGTGGGAGAGTCTGCCTGACAACAAGACTATCTTCAGTTTCCACACACGTGCATTCGGACAGGAGTTCTACTTCGCTAACTTCAACATGGAAACCCTGAAGATGGTGAAGAGGGTAAGGGCACAATGGGCCGCAACACACAGGAGTAGTCTTGGATTTCACATTCAGCGCTTTAAATCTGTGGTTCTAAACTGGCATTGGATCAGGACCCACCTTTACTCTTACTCTTCTTAAATACAATTACAGTATCTGCCAATGGTATTTTCTCACTTGAAATAAGAAATCACATTGCAGCCATATATACTGTACATCACATGTAGCACATCCTGCTTTTGATTTTTTGGATACCTCTAAAGTTTATCTTATTTTCTTACTCAGTGTACATAAGAGATGTCTATACAGTTTTGATTGATAGATGCTTTTTGGGTCCACCAGTTGAGAACCACTGCTTTAAATGTGTACAGTAATTATTACATATTATTATGTATGTATTTATTCATTCTTACGTGTTTAAATACTGCATTGTCGGACTATACTCTCATCATTAAATGCCCTGTTGTCCAGGTATTCAGTGAATCTGGTGGAAAAGACAATTCTCTGTGGAGGATCATTGAGGAATTAATCAACGGTTTTTCATGGCGCGCTGTCCTGCCCCTCCTGTCTGCTGAAGCTCGCTACATTCAGGCAACCACCGTCGGTCTTCCCATGGAGATCAGCAAATACTATCATGTTGTGACCGGCATGGCCGTCGAATGTAAGTTCTCTAAAGCAAAGCATGCTCTGTGCTGTATAATAGACAACATCCCAGTTGATCTAAATTGATAATAATTCTGTTCATTTTTATTCTACAAAGCTTCAGGACACATGAACGCAGAAGCCCCTCAGAGCCTTAAACAGCTGTTCAACGCAGAGGTCACACTGACGACAACTGGCTACATCGGGTAAATACAGCAAAGACGGAAAAGGAAGAAAACATCTAGGACATAACTGATGTGCATAATCTGTCCTTTTTTTCAGATACACCAAGAATATGTGGCAGTTCTATGGTATCAACACCGAGCTGTTCCAGTCCGCTATTGAGATTAAGAGCACAAATCCAGTTTTCATCCCAATCCACGTTGATGCACACATCAATATCCCAGCAAGGAAATTTGAACTTGTGATGCCTCTCCCCGAGGAAGAGCATGAGCTTTTCTCCTTCAGGTAATTAATACTCTTTATCCTGGCTATGATTGGGTGGGAAAATATGTGCGCTATGGTTTAGGCGTCAACCAATTCTATTTAAATGTCCTGTTGGATTTGTTGATATTGTTCATTCCTAAGCTTCTAATTATTGAGCCTGTTTATAGACACATTTTATAACTTTCAGGGACACGGGGTGACAAGATACAACTTTACTTTATCTTACAATGGAGAAATTCACTTCAGCTGTTTTAAAATTACAAATAATGGAAGAGGGAGCGTGTAAAATAAATTGACAGTTGTGGTCAAAACATATTCCTAACTTTCCTCACACATTTCTAAAATGAAAAAAAAAAGAGATGAGTTCATCAACTGGCAGGGTCACTTTTTAGGGTCATAGTCACGGAGATGATAGAAATTAGCCTGCAAGCCATGTAATTGACAATTAATGCTTTATATTTAGATGGACAGTATTATTTCCACAAATGTTTGCGTTTGCAATATAATAAGGATTTTTTTTTTATTATTACAAACAATGAAATTCAAAAATATTCCTAACTTTCCTAGCACATTTCTAAAATCCAATTTCTTCATAGATACAGTATGTGTTTATAAGCAAATTTCACACCTTGCGGGGTCACTTTTTAGAGTCACTTTCACAGAAATGCAAGAAAAGTAGCCTGTAAACTCATGAAATTGATAAAAAAAAAAAAAAAAAGCTTCATATTTAGATGCACAGTATTATTTATTCAAACATCTTTAGTCTATAAATCTACAAATGTCATTCCTCTTCTAGGTAAAATCAGGTATAGTGCCTTTAACTACCCTGCAAGTTGATGATAAAAAAGGCTAGTTGTCTTTTGTATCCACAACAAAAAATGTAATTTCTCAATGTCTACATGTTCTATATTTGCTTTCCTTTGCACAGATCCGAAATCTATGCAATCTCAAGGAACATCCTTCAACCAGCCAAAAAGACCCCAGTTTTTGCCAACGATCAGAATGCGAAGCGACAGTATCCTCAGGTAAGTCCAGCAGACACATTCTTTCTTCATAACACAAAACGAAACTGAAAACCAGAAGAACAAAAAGAAACAAACAAATTGTGTCATTTCAGGTCATGAAGAACAATGAGCCAAACAGGTGGCACCTGGACAAAACGGAGTGCTCCGAAAGTACCACCTACGGACTGAAGGTCTGCATGGTGAGACAGCTCGAGCGCGAGTACTACCAGGAGGAATACCCTCTGTACTACTTCCTCGGGTTCACACACTTCGCCATCAAAGTGCAAAAAGGTACATTACACAAGTAAAATGTACAGTAACTGAACAAATACACAAGTTAATTCGCAAAAGCAGGAAAAAAATATAAAAAGTATACGTTGATTTTTGTCAATGGCACTTACTATCTGTTTTTGCAAATGAACTCTTCATATAGTAATATAGTATGGATACTTATACAAGTACTGCTAATGCCACAATGCATCTTGCTATGAGTACTACTTATTACCATCACTACTACACTGCAAAAAGTAATGTAGAACCAAGTAAAATCTTCATATACTTACATTTTCCCTTTCCCCAAAGAATAAAACTCGCACTGTGGGCCTGTGATTTCATTTTTCGTTTTAAGCATCGGGTTGAAAATTGAAAAATGACGCACTTTTGAGTGATTTCGTTTCATTTCATCAAACAAAAAATACTTAAAGTGTCTTTAGGTCATTTCGTTTTTGATTTGAAATCGAAAATTAATTGAACGGATGATACACGGATTGTTTTGGACACTCAAAATGGCCAAATCACACTTAAAATTAAATGCAAAATCTTAATTTACACGAAATAAGATTGTTGTTGATGTATTTTTTCTTGAAAATAGATTCTCAAATCAAGGACAATTTTACTTTTTCAAGCAGATTTAACTTACTTTCTGCAGTGTGCAACTACTACTGTGCACGCAACATCATAACTCAAAACAAAACGCTGGATACTTTTCACCTCTGCCTCTAATTACTGCTGTACTATGGTTGTTTGGATCTTTTAGTCAGGGACACAACTGTGGAGAAGATCCGTCTGAGGCTTGACGCCAACCCAAGCCACTCTGCAATTGAAGTGGGCCAGCTCATCAACGAGCTGAGCATCAAGGTCCAGGTCCGTGTGGTTTTCCCCTCTCCGTGTCCGTCTCCTGCACATGTTTCGTGTTCATAGACCGTCGCCAACTCAGGTCTTCTCTTTGTCCGTTGTGTTCACAGGAATCCATGGGCAGCAACTCTGAAGAGGGGGGCAGACCATCTGTACGCGTAAGTTAGCGTATTCTAGAACTCTGTGGCTTCATGTTAGTAAGTCAAACATGTGAGACACTGTAGGTGTGTAAGATACGGGATGTGTTCCATGCCATTACTCATTTAAAGCACATGACACATTCGAGGGCTGAAAGGTTAGGACAATTCTAAGGGCCCAGGCTGATGAAGGGCCCAGAAGAGCAGCCCTGTTTTTATATCATTTTTAACAAGGACTAAACCAGGAGTAAACCAGGACTACACCAGGACTAAACCAGGGCTACACCAGGACTAATCCAGGAGTAGCCTAAACTAGGAATAAGCCAGGGCTACACCGAGGCTAAACCAGAACTAAACCAGGACTCAACCGGGTCTAAACTAGGATTAAACCAGGTCTAAACTAGGACTAGCTTAGTACAAATTTCCATAGTTATTTTCATAGGCTTTAGGCCTTTCGGTATTGTAATAATGCAATGTGATTAGTACTATACAGTGTATGTTTATACGGTTAAATGTTATATGTCTATCCCAGAAATGTTTGTTTCCATGGGGCCCAGAAGTTCTGGCAGCGCCCCTGCACAGATTAGACAAAATATTCACTAAAACATAGTGAAAACAATGACATTTAAGATAAATGCAAGGCCTTAAGATTTAGCAAAAAGTTTTTCCCTGGGTTAGTGCTAGATCGTCTGCTCGGAAGGGACGGTCTGCTGTAATTTGGGATTTTTTTCCCCTGAACTTAATTTGACTCTTTATAGATTTTCAACCAAATCTCATATTCACAATTTCTTTCCAGGAACTATAGCTATATTTCAACACCCACCATTGTTTTTGTTCTCGACATGACATGATACAACCTTAATGTTCGGTTTTCCTTTTTTTTTCCCCAACCTTGTACATAAATGATTGATGGTGGAGGTAATAAAGTGGTTCCTTCTCTATTGATCTCACAGGGCATTGGAGCTCCACCCGTGCCTTTGGTGAAGTTCAGCATAATGGCCCAGACCGGGATCAAGCTGAAAGGCTACGACACGGCCCTCTATTACACGCCTGAATCACAGGGCACTCATGTGATCATGTCTTATATCGGAGACGACTCCAAATGGAAGATGTGCGCCAACCTCGCTGTGAACAAAGATGTTCGGGTAAAGATAACGCACAGGCACACGTTTGTGAAGGCTCTCGGCCGTCCAGGAATTTCCCACTGTAGTAGAGATTTCCAAATATCTTCGACTGGACCGGGCTGACTGAGAAGAACATGTCTATCACGATAATTCTCAATGCACATGAATAGAAATTATTAGACAGATACTCAACATTTTTAGTAAAGGCATCCCTCCACAAACAATACAAAAATGCTTTAATCCACAAAGAATGCACAATGCCATGAGTCATGCTTTAACAAAATGGTGCGTTCATCCAGAGATATCTAGACCAAAGGTAAACTAAGGCCCAGGGGCCAGATGCAGCCCTCCTAGCGCTTCTATAATCATAAGCATTGTGACCATTACACAATTAAAAAATATCTGAGTACTTCTCACTAATTATTTACTTATTATTACTTTTTATGTTTACTTTTTGAGACATAATTGTTTAGTATACAGGATGTAGACAGGTGGTCTTATATTATATGTACATATCCCATTGTACTTAATTATCCCCCTGTCCTTAATTAATTAAATATAACTATACAAATGATTTTAGGTTGAGCAAACTGAAATCAAATCTATAATGCACACATCAGCGAGGCCATGTGTTTGTAAAAGCTGCTTGTGTAATGATTGCTCTGACTGTGCGTGTTTGTTGTAGGCACACATCGGATGGGGAGTGCAGTGTAAGACCTATATAATGTATATGAGAGCTGCACGTGTGACTGACAAGAAGCCAGAACTCAGGGCCCAATTCCACTGGAACACGTTACCACCGTACATGGAGGTGTATGGCAGAAGGTGAGCATCTCTGCAAAAGGCTGCATCTGCAACATACTCACCGTTTCGAACAAATAAAAGCTGAATAATGATTTCTGACAGAGGGGAGCAATGTCATACATATGCAATGTTAACTGCATAACTGATTTTTTTTTTCTTTTTCTTACCATTTTCAGCATTGCCAGAAATATCCCAGGTATTGCTTACTCTCTGGGCTTCAAAGAAAAGGAGATGAGAAATACCTTGATGAGGGTGGTTTCTGCGTCAGTTACTGCTGCCTCAGCAGACAGCATCGATGTGGAGATTAAATTCCCAGAGGTACGGCTGTGAAATATTCTCCACCTTCATATTTATGCATCAGTCTGGCTTTGCATATATCTCCCCCTGACTGCTGTATTTAGACAAATGTGTCTCCTTCTGCCCGTGCAGTATACTCTGCATGCTGAGGCTCTCTCTTCTCCAGTGCCACCTGTCTATTTCCTGTACAGCCAGAGAGCAACAAACAGCAGTACACAGGCCTAGGCACACACTGCTGTGGTAAGGGATTACATTCACATTCATGCAAACTAACACAACGCCAGTTTGGGATCTTTAAAATGTGTTTTTTTTGTAGGAAGACAATGCCAGATGGAAGATGAAACTGCAATGAAGTGTCTCTCCAGTACGATACCAGTGGAGACATTCGAAAGATGTCAGCTGATTACAAATGATCAGATGTGTCTGAATTACACCTCTGGATTGTGGCTTGTATTATCATGTATACTATTACATAATTAAACTGCAAAGCATCATATACCTCTGTTGTGCCTTGTCTTTTCATCCATCTACAGTGTTTATGTACTTGTACATAAACACACACATAGATTGTTCACTCATATAGTGTGAGAGCAGATTACTTTTATGTGGTAAAGATGAGTCTAAATTGTAAAACTGATGTAACCAAAGAAAACATTACATTGTAGTTTATATAACTTCATATTTGAAATGAACAGGCAACATCTTCAGACGGATGATGCAACTATGGGCTGTGTGTGTTTTCATATCCATTGCAGAACAGAATTTAATTTGCCCGATGTATAAAAGGCCTGATTCAATTCAAATTCCAACCAGCTTTGTCTTCTATACAAAGAGAGAGAAAACAACAACAACTCTTGTCAGTGGCTCCTTGTTGTGCAGTGATTCAGTGTTATTTGGCATTCTGGAAGCTGTGAAATGGATCATAAAGTCTTTTTTGTGGAGGCACATGATGCTAACAGGGTCTGGCTGACCGGCTCTGTTTGTCTGGTCAGGCGTCCAACAGAAATGTTTGCAGGAGTCAGCACACAGTGTCACTGCACACAGAATGAAAGTTCACCCTGACAAAGTACTGTGTGCCCTTTGGAAAAAAGGCCCAATGCCAAGTCTGCACACATGGATGTAAAAAGTGTGAGCAATTACAATAATGGTGTTAGATCCTGTGCTGCTGTTGTTCAATGTTGCATTTACTCATTTATGTGTCGAATCACAGAACTGTTCACTCCTTTGATTCAAGCTTTGGTCTCTTGTACTAGCTCTGTAAGGTTCACATCTAGAATGTGGACGCATTGGAGATCCTGCCTGTATATATGAGATAATACATGTAATGTATCTCATTGTTCTTTTTACTTTTACTTTTTATTTTAACTCTATGGACCTTATTCTGTGTCCTTAATAAAGTGTTAATAATAATAATAATAATAATAAATGTCATGGGCACCCATGGCAGCAAGCAGCACACTGGGAAGAGAGCTCCAAAATGCCTATTGAGTTATTTCCACCTATAATCATATTATTCCTGTAGAGTGCGATCAAAAATGTCACCTCTAAAATGTCCAGATTTACATCCAGTACATGTGTCGTATAATACCAGGTGTAATCCAGAGTCAGAGTCAGACTGGTTGCAATTTTCTACTTTGGCTTTTCTCATCTTCACAGAGCCAGAATATATCAAATTGCAAAAAAGAAGACATCACCATCAAAAGCCAACCACTGTGACTGCAATTGTAATGGGTCCATTATGACCCATTTACATCTGTGATATCCTCTGAGCTAACAAGTACAAGTGTGGATATGAGGACGCTTACTCTCCTATGTCACAGTCTTACAGCACATTCTGACCTTCTGCTGTTCAGGGAAAAAGCCACTGAGGAAAGTAAGAATCAGTCACTGATCGGGTCATTCAGAGACACAGGATCTTTTTTCCTTTTAGCTCAGCTGTGTAGACTAGGATCAGCCTCATTATAAGGCAGTATAATACAGAGAATCTCAGGCACGCTGTCACATACATTGTGTTATAGATGTGTAAAAGAGTCATTACAACAACAAAAAAATAATGTTCCTGAGCTACCTGAAAGAAATGAGCAATAAACTGACTTGGAGAAAGCAGCACAACCCTATTCTGAGCACTAGAGGGCAATGTTTATGTTAAATTCAAAATGAGGGACTGCACTGTATAAGCTTGTGGGTCCATAAAAAGGGATATTAAAGCAAATGTTGACACTTTGAAGAAAATTACATCTTAAGAAAGTGTGGCGTGCATAATGGCAGACTCATTACCTTCCTCCCAATATCCAGAGATGTGTGTGTATGCAGCTACATCGACATAATGTAGTGACTGCAACCTTTCATATGAGTAAATTTCACCTTCCAAGTATCAACAGACTTAGATTAATTTCAAATCAGGACTAAATGTGGTATAGAAAGGTTTAAAATAGATTAGAAATTATGTTACCATCTAAAGAGCTGCTGTATGAATATCTCTATTGTGAGATCCACTGTTCTAGTGAATGGGCAATAAGATACCTAAAGCCCATAGGTGCTGTTATAGGCTTCAGCAATCCAGACACTGTATTGATATCCAAATACTGACAGAGAATATCATTTAAAATAATGACAAAAAGATCAAAATTTGCTAAAATGACGTGAGCAGCCCTCTCTTGTATGAGATTGAGTAAAAGCAGAGGGGGGGCGGGTGTCACGCGGCTGATGTGAGTAGGTGAGACTCATTATCCGCCTGACATTATCTGTGACATTATCAAGTGGGCACACCTTGTCACGGACACTTCACCACTCCCACCGCGGGCCCCGCTGTTAGCCCTGCTCTCCCTGCACTCAGCTCATCTCCACCAATCATCCCCCACATCAGCTCACCGCGCCAGCCTGTTGTCTGCTCGACCCACCACAGCACCACAGCACCACAGCACCACAGCACCACAGCTGAGTGAGCGGGGCTTCTTTCCTAGCACTATGTTGTTGACAGAACATTTTCACAAGTTAGTATGTGAAAGTACATGGATTGAGAGTATTATGTTACGATGGTGAGATTATGTTTTGTCCTTATTTGTTTTAATTGGTGAAGAAGACACGTTACACTGTGCATGAGTGGATGAAGACCTTGGAGGGAAGACGAGTGAAGTGTCCAAGTATAGTTACACAAAATTAAACCTGTCAATTTTCTTAGCGGATAAAAAGTGGGCGCAGTAATATGTCCACTCTCACACTAGGAGGCCAGTCTTGCAGCACCTAGGCGCAGGTTGCAGATCAGAGAGCGGCACAGTGGATAGTGCTCTTGCCTCACAGCAAGAAGGTACCGGGTTCAATTCCCGGCCTGTTCTCCCCGTGTCTGCGTAGGTTTCCTCCGGGTGCTCCGGTTTCCCCTACCACTAAAAACATGTACAATAGGCCAGGATGAATGAGAGTGAGTTTGTGAGTGCGAATGTGGGACAACGGATGGAAATTAGCCCAAGGCTACAATCCGGAGTGGCGTGTTCACATGCATTCTTCAGGTGCACGCACTGTCCCAACCAAATAAACCAAACAAACAAACAAACTCTGCTGGCGCTGTGAGTGGGCTCAGGCGAGTTAATCTCATGAGGAAAAGGCTGAAAGGAGAGGTTCTCAGAATCAATGTCTGTTTATTAATAATTTCGTTTCAGTGGCCTATTGTTGTTATTGTTATGTGTTGTTAATTGTATTATTATTAATCCTGTGCTTATTCTTCGTGATTATTCATATTAGCCAATCAATATTCCTTGAACGAATATGGGCGGTGGGTCACGCCTCACTCTTCCTCATTCATCTGGAGCTCCGCCCCCTGTCAGACCGGCGCAGTCTTATGCGCACCTGTCATGTGCGTTTGCAACTTGTCACCTGCACTTGACATCTACGCTGCGCTGCAAGATCGGGCCCTAGGAGTGAAGATATTACTGCGCAGACGTCGAAGTGCTCCTAGGGTGTTATTACGCCTTACAA
>OMNZ01099740.1:0-18096 GCA_900303255.1 Lesueurigobius sanzi | reverse complement strand
CAAAAAATGATATCCATCGAGTGACTTGCATCGTTTCCACAGTGTAAACCCTTGGTGTGTTGATTAAATAGCTGTAGTAAATGTCTCCATACTGAACAGGCCAATGTTGAGGACTGATATCCACTGAAACAGGTCAGGAAGCTAGCGTTAGCAATAGTTAGCGTTAGCTTAGCGCTGTAGCCACCGCTCAGAGTCCTCTGTTTGCCTTCATGCTGTTAGATGTGTCTAAAATGACAAGGCAAAGGAGCGTCGGAAGTTTCAAAGACGACAATTGGGATATTAGTTAACCAGCATCAGCTTGTTAGACCTGATTTCTTGCCCCCCGCCGCACTGCGCATGCGCTGGATCATCCACCATAAACAATAACATTCAACTTGTCTATAGACCTTTCTCAGCTGACATCAACGGCAGCGGAACTTATGTTGCAACAATGGGTTGCTACAAGAAATTCAAATCAAAACATTGTATATCTCTATGCTCTGACCATTGGTGGGCAGCAAAAGTCACATGACGGGTCCTGAGCTCCGACAAACGAGCATTTGTTCAGATATGGTTGTCTGACCTGACCACTCAAGTGCTGAACCGTCTTGGAGAACGTCAAGACCGGTAACGCCATTGTAAAGAACAGCTGATAACATGCAGCGGGATACGCCATTTTCTAGGGGTGCCCGAATGTCCAGAGAGAAAAAAGTAGTGCACTCAAAATTTCCCACAATGCATCTCGAAAAGTAGTGAGCAGCGATGGTAGGGCTGCTCGATTTTGGAAAAAATGAGAATCACGATTTTTTTGTTCAAGATTGAAATCACGATTCTTCCAACGATTCTTTTTGAGTTTGAAAATAAAATGCATTTATTCAGCATTTCGGCAAAAAAAAAAACTGTAGAAATGTGTATAATTACCTGAGTTCAGAAGCAAAAACATGAGTTTCTCTGCTCCGCCCCTGCATCAAATGTCAAAAGAATCGTGCAAAAACAAAAAAAAATTAAAAAAAAATCGTTCCAACTCGATTTTATTAATTTGGAGATCGTTTGGCTCAAGAATCGAAATCGTGATCAAAATTCAATTAATTGCACAGCCCTAAGCGATGGTCACTAAACCGGTCAATATAGACCACAATGCACTGCGAGTGTCTGACGTGACCAGCGCACAGCGTCAGGACTCAACACGGATGAATGAAACGCTTCAAAACACGGCTTTAGTGGCGTGTTGTGCATTATTTATGAATAAAAAAACCTTAAATATGAGCTGCTACGAGGAAAAGATGCTAACGTTAGCTGCTTACCTTTAGCTTGAGCTCGCTAGCTTCTGCCGTTTTCTTCATTATTGTAAAATCCACGCTGAGTAAAACTTAACGGACTAATATATATCCCCAAATAATTAAGTGTCTCTTGAATTGGGTCGGTCTTGGTCGCAGAAATCCATTATTTGCAGAGTTTTGGGAACTTTTTCTGCACATGCAGTGCTCATCTTGTTTACATTTCGGGCGTGATGCTCACTATCTCAGATCAGCGGGCAGGAGAAAGTAGTGAAGAGAAATGTGTCCGAATTGCCAATAAAATGAGTCCACTATATAGTCTACAATACAGTGCGGGACTATATAGTAAATGAGTAGATAGGGAATAGTGTGGACATTCGGATACAGCCATAGTCTCAAATGTCATTCCTCTTGTTCTTGCACATAAAGCTACAACAGGATGACATTTTTTAGTTTTAAACTTATAATTGCAAGTTTTAGTTTAATCGTATTTCTGTTGCTCACTTCCTGCCTCCAGGTGATGTCACTGATGATGTAAGCAGCGAAAGGGTCTATAGGGATCTAGCCTCTTGCCTCCAGCTAAGCCCAGAATGTTTACAAACAATGAAAGGGTCTATAGGCTCTTTAGAATGTTGTCATGTCACATGAAAACAACCAATAAAACACATTTTTAAATTCTGAACTTCTAATTTGCCCCAGCCAAACCGATGATGGTCAGTACTGGAGCAGTTCGGATGTCCGTCCCAATTGTCCCGGCACAGTCTGTGAAACAGGTTGGTGTCTGTCTGCCAATGGCACCTGTTCCTTTTCGGCTTTGGCTTCAAGTTATTTTCTGTTCTTTTGTAGGTGGCACCAAAGCCTTTGACAGCAGCTGCCCATGTGGTGTCCACGCCTCAGACACAGCAGCGCCTGATTATGCCAGCAACTCCTCTACCACAGATCCAGCCCAACTTCACCAACCTGCCTCCAGGCACTGTCCTAGCACCAGCACCCGGAGGGGGCAACGTCGGATATGCAGTTGTACCTGCTCAATATGTCACACAGGTTTAATTAACTCCTTTTGTAGAAAAATGAATACTTATTGAAAGAAGATATTTAATTTTGTTGTATTTGCTGATTGTTTAGTTGCAGCAGTCTCCCTTTGTGACGCTTGCCAGCAGCTCTGGTTTTTCTGCAACAAGTGGCATCCAGACTCAGGCCAGACTACCAGTTAATGGGTAAATGTCTATTTTACTTATCAATGAGCTTCTTTTTTTGTGTGATAAGTTCTCTTATTATTTTCAAGAAGAATGTAGGGATGAGTTCAGCTGATATCAAGTACATGTTCCAGTAACAAGATACAAAAAACATAGCCGGGGAATAGACAAAGGACCACCTTAATGTACCCATAGGCCCCGGGGCTCACCCAGGATTGTAGGCCCCCCCTCAGCACCAACCCTAACCCTACATCCCACAAAATGGAGCTGCCTTCATCCGCGGTTCCTCCTCTGGTTGAGCTTGTTGGTTTAAAAAAGCCTGTTAGCTTAGACATGTGGCTCATCAGCTCTTTATCGTGATGCTCTTTCTCCTTTTGCGCCTTTCTCTTCTGTGCACCGCTTTCCAACTTTTTCTTCCCCAACATTTCTGTCTCACTGTACGAGTCGCCATCCAGAACTATTACAAGTGAATAGGCGTGTACTTGCGTTACGCCTGGAGTTTCTCTGCTCTTGGATTGGCTAGAATTTCTATCAGTATCAATGATGCTATGACAAATTATAGCAATAATATGATTGACAGGTAAAACAAACAAATGACAGTATAATATGGAATTCAATGATATCTGATCTGGGCCAGGGGGGTGGGGCTACTACAGAAATCTGACAGGATCAGGCACAGCAAAGGCGCTATGGGCATAAGACGGTGTCAGTGCCCTCTGCTGGATAAAATCTTGGCTGCCCCCTAGTGGCTGGATTGAGCATTTTAATTATTTCTTTAAAATTTCATAACTGCTGACAGGAATGGGCTAGAGATTTACTTTTTGTTTGTTTTATTGTCCTTAACTATGGTAGGCCACTGGGCTCCAGCCCCTGCTAGCCCGTTTAATAAGGCGGCCCTGAATAGACGTTATGCATATGATGATCTTCATTTATTTTAAACTCTTACGTCTAGTGGCTGCATCACTGTCTGCCTATTAGAAAATTAATTGGTTTAGTGCAATTCCAGATGCATGATACTGCATTAGATTACATTAGTTTACTTGAAAAGGGACAGTGTAATTTTATAAAACACATTATTGGACACAAACAAAGAAAAATGGCCATAAAGCTATTCTGTTTGCCCCTTAATATTATTAGAGTATAGATCAGATCAGATCTTTTTTATTTTTTTTAATTTACATTTGATTAGGAGAATAAGCCCAGCCTGCTAGACCCTTGTGTTGGAATGCTCGTCCTGCCTGTAGCCTACCACAAGCTCCTGGCCCTCCTGGCTCTTCTCCTTCATCAGCTCTCATTTCTTTCTTCTTGCTCTCTTGAGCCCTGTAGCGTCTCTTGCCGTATCAGGCAAATACGTAATAAAAAGTAACAGTCTTCAGTTGTGGCTCAGCAAAGTCTAAAGTAATTGAATTTAGTACATAGCCAACAAGTCACATAAAATCAATCAATCAATTTATTTTTGTAACGCCCAATATCATAACAGAAGTCATCTCAAAGGGCGGTATGGACAAAAACAAATCAATATCAGACAAATGATCAAAATAAGTCACACACGAACAAAATATCACAACCAGATGCTATGTCCCGTAAATCACTTAGAGTAACAAGCTTAGAGTATCCCCCATCCTTAGACCTTCCTGTGTATGTATGTTTATTCTGTTAAGTTTTGTTTTCTTATTGACGCAGCGTCTCAACAGCAGAATCCACATCTAGACCAAGAAAACCATGCAACTGCACCAAGTCTCAATGTCTTAAATTGTAAGTATGCAGACCTTAAAGGTGCATTGTATACCTTTTTAAGTGAAAAAGCCTTGATATTAGTGCATATTTACCTTTTTAATGGCTCAGTCACATCCATCACAGCAGCCTCTATGACCCTCCTGGATCAATTTTTACGGTGTTGTACCAGAAACTTCCCAGAAACCCTAAAAAAAAATGACCCTGGAGCGTCATCAGGGTTTCCGCGTGGCATTAAAAAGCATTAAAAGTCATTAAATGATATGTGTCAAAAATAAGGCCTTAAATGTCATTAAAAAGCATTAAATAGAATTCAAACTGGCATTAAATCAAACATTCTTGGAACATAAAGACATTGTTCAAGTAATTTTACTGCAGAAGATTGGCAAAAATCCCAAAATGGTGTCTATACTGCTGTTTGGAAAGAAATTATGCACTATTTCTGTTCAAAAGTTGTCAGTTGTGTCAAAATTTGTATTGAATATGGAAATTAATATTAAATACGCACCAATTTGTGGCATTTCTCGCATTAAAAATTTAGAATTTTGGCATTAAAATGGCATTAAAAAGCATTAAATTTGACTTGCTGCTACCGGCATAAACCCTGGTCAGAGAGGCCACTGTGAAGGAAAGTTGTTGTTCCTTTACATAAAAAGTTACATATTGCACCTTTTAAATGAGTCATACATTTTATGGGGTGATGGGTGTGTCATTTTAATCTGTGTTTATTTTTATTATAGATATTGTGATTGTTTTGCAAATGGGGAGTTCTGCCATAACTGCAACTGCAATAATTGCTTCAATAACCTGGAGCATGAAACGGAGCGTCTCAAGGCAATAAAGGTCTGTGTTGGTGACATTAGGCCCAGCAATTAGTCAAAAAGCTTCATTAACTCCAGAATCTGTTCACAGACCTGTTTAGACCGGAATCCTGAGGCCTTCAAGCCGAAGATTGGTAAAGGCAAGGAAGGAGATGCGGATCGTCGGCACAGTAAAGGCTGTAACTGTAAGCGGTCGGGATGTCTGAAGAATTACTGCGAGTGTTATGAGGTCAGACTGTGAACTGATCATACCAAACCAAACCATTTAATGCCAATTCTGAAGACATTTTTCTTCTTTTTGTTTAGGCAAAAATCATGTGCTCCTCTATTTGTAAGTGCGTTGGTTGCAAGAACTTTGAGGAAAGCCCAGAGAGGAAGACACTGATGCATTTAGCTGACGCAGCTGAAGTCCGTGTGCAACAGCAAACAGCCGCCAAGACCAAACTGTCCTCTCAGATATCTGACTTGCTCATGAGAACTGCTCCCGTTATTCCCACAGGAGGTGGAAGGTACTGGAGTCATAAATTAAGATTTGAAGTTCAATTTGTGGGGAAAAAAAAAAGCATTGTCCCATACATTTTATTGTTGTTGAATGCCTTAAAACTGCACTGGTATGAGCTCTTCAACTGTGTAAACACTGTGGGCTCTGTCCCCACATTTCTCTTATTAATGAAGGCAGGAAGGAAATTATCCAGAGTCCCGTACATACACTAGAGCTCAATTGTCAAATATTAACATAGATATCACATATTGAAATTTAAAATATTACACTGTTGCTTCATCCTTTGATGTGTTCGTACATGAGCTTAGATGAGTTGATGCATACCTGTCTGGACTTTGAGCGTGCCCTCTGTAACGTAAAGCCAAAGATATTGTTAGCATTTAGCCTCCGCTAACTATTCCATTCCATGTTTTAATCCCGAAATAAACCCGACGGCCTTATCGAAGTTTTTGAAGCCAGGCCAGACTAGAGGCAGAACGCGAGAGATGGGAGCAGCTACGCGCATGGTGTAGGAGCACGCAGCAGAGCTGCACAAGGGCTAGAAATGACAGAATCTGAACTGTACCTCGGACTTGCCAGTGCTGCTCTGTCTCGCTCTCGTCAACTCTCCTCTCTCAAATTTCCTTTGGCTGTTTGCAGCTCCAGTCGTTGAACACATCCCAAGTCAACGAAGGGGGATATAAGAAGGCAGGGAGAGCCCGCGTTCAGGTGCGCACTGAGGCTGAGCTTTCATGAGAGTTAACTCCTTAAACTTCACGCTTGCAAAAGTATGGTAGCAGCATCAAGAAAGCCGTTTTGCTGAAAAGTGGGCTTTATTAGCAGACTATATTACAGCGTATTGACTCGCTGTCTGCTCCACATCGTGTCTACTTCACAGCTGGGAGAGTGAACCCGAGGCACGCCTCCACTCGGGGGTGCGCAGCGGCGCGCACTCTCATTGCGCACTGGCCATGAGCACCTAAACACATTCCGCTAGCTTGCTTATTCTTTTTATTTTAGTATAATCACACTAACCAATAGACTTAAGTGTCGGAAATATTAGAAGTACCCATGCGATTCAGACCTGGTTTAGTTCTGGTTTAGTCCTGGTTTAATCCTTGTAAAGATACCAATACTGTTATCTCAAACATTGAGAGGCAGTTTGAGAAACACTGGTTTAGACCATCTATTTTCAAGTTCAGAAAATGTGTATTATGTTATTTTAAAAACACCATTTAATACATTTTTATTGATTATGTTTTATTTTGAAAATGGCAAATACTACATATAAATATAATACATTTTAAAAAGAAAAAAAAAAAAGTTTTTTAAACTTGAATTCCCCATTTTTGACAACAACAAAGGAAACAGACAAAAATATCATTTTATCATTTAAAACTCATCAGAATGCAGGAAATCGCATCTGAATTTAGATTTTTTTTCTGGGGGAGGACCCCCAAACCCCCCCATTAATGGAGGTGTTTTTGTCCTACCCATCTATTGGTCCCCCCCTACCCCAATTTGAGAGTTTCGCACCTGCTTTGTGATATCAGATCGTCCTAAGAACACATCTCAGGATGAAAAATAGTGGCCTATTCCTTTAAAATAAGTCTAACCACCTACCAGGTGGTAAGGCTATTCATTTGCCTCATTTTTATTAAAAACAGATTCCTCAATGTTCCATTCCGAGTGTCATCAGTATTGACAATGTACAGTTGTGCTCAAAAGTTTACATGTCAGGGTATGTAAACTAACTCAACTCAGTGGTTGTGCGAAGCCATTCATTGTCAAAAAACTTGTTTGTTTACGTTTAGCCAAATGTCCCTGATCAAAAGTTTACATTTTGTGCATTTTGAAACATATATTTTTCAGAGAGTCCAATTTTGTCAGTCCTGTATTTCAGCTGAAGTGAGTTTTTCTTTGCTCCTGAGCATTTTTCCTGGCAGTTGTTGAAGTAGTTTCTGTTTCATTATGATTTCAAAAGAGTAAACTCAGTTCTTTGACAATAAATGGCGTCGTACAACCACTAACCATGAGTGGTAAAAAAGATTTTTGTGTTCTTCATATTCAAATGGCCAAAAGATTCAAAGAGTATGTAAACTTAAAGGGGTATGTAAACTTTTGGCCACATCTGAAACTTATTGGCTTCTGTTGCTATGACATCGCTAACATTCCCATGATGGAGCTCTACAGTCCTGCCCACCTCCGCACTCTTCTGGTACAGGAAATAAAGATCCCATTGAAAATCGCCATAGACTTACGACAAGAAACTCGTATACAGTACAGTGAAAAAGTATTTGCCTCCTTCTTGAATTAGTTAATTTTTTTATTTACCACACTTAAATGTTTCTGATCATCAAGAGAATTTTTATGTCACATCAAGACAACCCCAGAAAATACAAAATGCAGTTTCCAAATTATCACATTTATTAAAGGGACTCATACTCGTGACTGCCACCTCTGGCCGTCCGCGTAACTGCAGTCTCCATGTTAATCTCGTGAATGACCGCTGACTCGGCCCGAACACGCAACTTTAGAGTGACAGTGCAGGCTTATAGCGGCAATTGAGTGGGATAGGTGTGGGCTCACAGTACAGCGCGGGACATTGCTGGAGCATGTAGGGGGTGGAAAATATATTGTGTTTTTTTATTTTAACTTCCGTAGAGTCCCTTTTAAGGGAGAAAATAATCCAAACCTTTCAGAGCCTCTGTGGAAAAGTAAATGCCCCTGATGTTAATAACTGGTTGTGCAGCGATAACTGGAATTAAACATTTGTGATGAGTTGATCACATCACTGTGAAGAATTTTGGCCCACTCTTTGTAGATTTTTTTCATCTCAGCCATATTAAAGAGCATTGAGCTTGAGTTCTCAAAGTGATGGGTAGATGTTCACCTTCAGAATTTCTTGTAAACATCAGAGTTCAATGTTGCTCCAGAAGTCCAGAAGCAGCAAAGTACCATGACTGCCACCGCCATGTCTGACTGTGGACATGATGTTCTTTTTTATCAAATGTTCTAGTATTTTTACACCAGATGCAGCGGGCTGAAGATCAGGTGTTTCTGATCATCAAGACAATTCTTTTGTCACAAAGACTTCTTGATGATCCCCAAGACTTTAGGAGAGATGTTCTGTGACTGATATGACAAAAGTTACACTTTTTGTCAGATCTGCAGCCTGTTGCATCTGGTGTAAAAATACTACAGCATTTGATAAAAAGATCATCATGTCCACAGTCAGACATGGCAGTGGCAGAGTCATGGTCTGGGTCGACTTTGCTGCTTCTGGACTTGGACAACCTCCCGTCATTGATGGAACAATGAATTCTGCCATTTACAGGAAATCCTGAAGGAGAACATCCAACCATCATTATGAGTTCAATGCTCTTTAATATGGCTGAGGTTGAAAACTTATACAAAGAGTTGGCCAAAATTCTTCCCAGTGATGTGATAAACTCCTCACAAACGTTATATTTCAGTTATCGCTGCAAAGAGTCGCACAACCAGTTATTAACATCAGGGGAATTTACTTTTGCCTTGATGATCAGAAACATTTAAGTGTAGTAAATACAAAAATATGCAAATTCAGGAAGGGGGCAAATACTTTTTCAGGGCACTGTAGACAGAGACTGATATTTTACAAGAAAATCCCCAATACTTAAAAATACTTTTAAAGTTTTCAATTTGAAATGGTGTGTTTTATGTCTATGTCATAGCTGATGAGCTGCCATATTTCTTTTAACTGTGTATGGGACTGATTTGACTGAAAATGATCAAAGACTATGCACAAGAAAAAAAGGGTAAATTGTATATTAAATCAAAAAGATGTGTTGATAATTCTACAATCATTCTCATATGTTGTGATTATACAGGAGAACAAACGGTTTAAAATGAAGCAATAATTATATTTCTGTTCCCCGTAGATTACCCTACACTTTTGTAACAAAGGAGGTCCTTGAAGCGACGTGCGAGTGTTTGCTGGAGCGCGCCAAACATTCAGAACAGATTCTTCAGCCTCAGGTTGAAGCTGAGCGGATGATCCTAGAGGAGTTTGGACACTGCCTTATGAGCATCATAAGTTCAGCGGGCAAAGCCAAAGTGGATTGTGCCTCCATAAACTGCTAGGCCTGGTCATGGAATTGCCTGAATGGACGTTGTCAATTTTAAGAAGACTGTGTGGCCTGTTGTCTTGAACGCTTGCTGTTTTACAGCTACGAGGAAACGAGACAATCTACTTGGTGCATGAAAAGGAAAAACAGTACAGTTGTGAATTCAGGTGGAGAAACAGTCCGTCCACCAGTTAAAGGGCATCTACACGAAAGACAAATGGGCAGAGCAAGTTGCCTTTACAAATTTACCCTGGATGTTGCAGACAAAAAGGGGATATTTTAAATTTTCGCATTGTGATATCCATATCATACTTTCCCCTAACATTTGTTAAAACATTTTATTCTTTGACATTTGTCAATTTCTGGATTTTAAAAAAGCTGCATTATTCTACTTGTATTTTTATGTCATTACAATATTTCCTCTAGTAGATAAAATTAACTTTTTATCTTTTGATATTTATTTTGACAAATTTTGTAAATTATTAACCAGGTCCGCTCTAACCAAAAGAAATTGATATATAATAATTGATTTATCTAAAATAAATTGAGAATATACAAGTACACAATACAAGTTATATTAACCTTTTAAAATTGTGAAATTGGCATTTTATGGGAGACATTGTCTGATGCTGTTGGTATTCTTGATTGGCACTTAATGGAGGAGTTTGCTATCATGAAACATGCGTGTGGTCCATGTGTTGTTGCTGTTGAGTTTTTCTTTATCTGTAAAACCTGACCCTTGCCAGATGAAACCATGTGTTTGAATTACCTTTCTATCAAGTCACAACCTTTCCTTTAACACATTCATGTATATCTTGTGTTTTAGTTAGGTCATTGCTGCTTTCAAGTTAGAAACCACAGATGTCCTCACTATTTTTCATACGGTCTCCAAAATGAATGTCTAAATTCTCAAATAAAGACATTTCTGGTGTATAAACTAATCTGAACGTAATAATAAACCATTAATTATCATTGCAAGACTGAATTATGGTTCTGTAAATATATTTTACCAATAAATGACTATTTTCTTTTTATTAGTGAAGTATGGCATTACACAGATGTCCATTCCACCACCCACTAGGGGGCAGCACATGGCCTCATAGATTATTGCGCGCATGAAGAAGAAAAAGTATATGTAAAAAAAGACGACAAACCATGTAACGAACCAACCAACTGTTCAGATCATCTATCCAAAGTCACAGCAGACTGTCTAGCACTAACTAAAATAAGCGCAGATCCAGTCGATGGTGCAGAATTGAAGCAGGCGACCTTGTAAGTAGCCCCTTTTGAACAGATTGGAGAGGTCTGATTGAGCTGTGGTTGTAGTGCACGTGCTCATGTCATGTTTGAAGTAAATCCACAACCACTTTAGCTTTATTCTTAAAAAAAAAAAAACTGTAGGCCGCTTTTGTGCGTTTTTACGCAAACCTTATTTTTTATTTCCCTAGGAATCGGATCTTTTATACAGCCCACAAAGCATGTGTAAGTATCACACTTCTCGTTTCGTTGATATTTACACAAAACTACCCATTGATTATATAAATCACTACCCATCTGAAATCAGAAAGATTACAAATGTTTATTAAATGAGGGTTCACCTAGTTTAATTAGGCTAGTCAACTGAATGTCCCCTTTGGTCTAACGTGTTTTTCTTCTTTCAGGGAAAGGCTATCAAACATGCACCACGCGCACTTCACTCAGCAGTTTAACTTGTAAATTGAGTAAATAAACTATTAAACCGAAATGGCTGTTGTCTTTATTTGCCATATAATATTTTAATGCATGTTTACTCTATATGTATCAAATATTTAAAAGAAGAACAAATCGTCCTAAGTTTATGGAGCGCACGTGCATGGGACGTGCACTGTACACCCGGAAGTGGATCAATCTGGAGGTGGAGGAGGCGGTGCTGTTGCCGTTCAGTGCCACGTTGATGGGAGACCAGTCCACTCGGGACGTGGAAATCTTGAGTCTGCAGCTGTGGCCGGTTGTGTCTATCTACGGGCCGTGCAGTCTGTCTGGGATTAAAGAAACCCTGCTGGCTGATGGTGTTTGTGTATATTTTCAGTGTACATATATGCGTTAGAGTAAGAGCATAGAATAAAGGTAAGTTCGTTTTCAAAAGTAACAAGATGTACGAATTGTGTCAACGTGAACTCTCTCACTGTGGTTTGGAATAATTGGCTTTGTTGTGGATGATCCGAGGTTTGAATCATTGAACATTTCATAAATGGCAACGTCAACAAACAATGTGTGTCCAATCTGCTGCATTCCCGTAGGTGTGTGCAAATCAGCTGTTAGCCGACTCAAGCTAGCACACGCTGTACTTTTTGTTAGTCAATATTGTAAGAGGATTTTTATATCTCAAAGCATAGGCTACACGTTTCACTTATTAAAATGGCTAAACTACAAGCTGCATTATCTGATTTATTTTCTAATCGTTTACATATGATGTGCAAAATACACAAAGACCTGTAGTTTAGTCAGATTTCTGAAGGGCATGTAATGACCACTCTTGCTGGTGAATTCCAGTAAGAGCGCTCCACACACAGCACGATCCACGTACACTACATTTTAGAGTGCTTTTAAAGTGCTTCTTCACAAACCGGTTCAATGTGTGTTATTTAATTGTAGAGCAGATGTTTGTTTCTTGTATTATTTTTAATATACAATGTAGCACTGTGCCCAAAATAAATTTCCTTTCGGGACGATAGTTGATTTGATTCTATTCTAAAGACATCAAATCTGATTATTGGATTATCTTCAGTTGTCTTGATGTCTCAAGCCATGTAAACGTAGCCATTAGAGCCATTCATGTATGTGCTTTGCTCATCTTTGCTACTTATTTCTATACACAAACACATTCTTTCATATTGTGATTGTCTACATTGGCTCTACTTGCCGAGCTGAAGGGGAATGGGACTGACATGGAGTGAGGCACAGCACACTGCCCAAGACGGGAGCAAATGGAGGCAACTCATTGTTGCCTTATGTCCGAGTGGGGACAAAGGGGGTGAAGTAAGTAAATAAACATTGGCCCTGATCTTTTTCTCCACAGATTTCAAGATGAAGCTTAAAGAGATAAACAGAACTGCCATGATGACCTGGAGTCCTGCGCAGCACTATCCAATCTATTTGGCGTTAGGTACGAGCATACAGTAAAGTATTTTTGTTTTATGTTTTTGTTTTTAATCTTATGTACTTGGGACCAACCATGCCACGTGTATGTGCTTTAGGAACCTCTGCACAGCAGCTGGATGCCTCTTTCAGCACCACTGCATCCTTGGAGTTTTTTGAGTTAAACTTGGCGGACTCATCTTTGGACATGAAAGCTTGTGGCGCTCTTTCAACCTCACACCGGTACTATCTATAATTGAATTGTAGATATGGTGTATCCTATAATTCTTGGTACTCATTTTGTTGTTCTTCTCAGATATCACAAACTTGTTTGGAGTCCCTTTGGTATTGATGGACAGAGTCTGACCTCTGGAGTCCTCATTGCTGGAGGAGAAAATGGAACTGTCATCCTTTATGACCCTGCAAAGATTATGGCTGGAGAGAATGATGTGGTCATAGCCGAGAGTGACCGCCACACTGGGCCAGTGAGAGCTCTTGACATAAACCCATTTCAGGTATGTTTAAAGCATGGTTTTATTTTGTAAATAGTTGCATATTGACTCTTTCACTTGTTTATGTTTGCTGTTATAGACAAACCTAGTTGCATCTGGTGGAAATGAGTCTGAAATTTACATATGGGATCTTAATAACTTTGGGTCCCCAATGACACCGGGACCCAAGACACAGGTAGCTGTTTTTTATAATGGTTGTTTGTTTTCCTTTTGCAATTGATAAAATCTAAATACTATTTTCACATGAGACCTTTTCTGAATTGGCGAACAGTGCTTAAAAGCTTCATTTTTGTTGAGATTGTCTGAGGAGTGGTAATGAATCAATGTTATTGTGTAGCCTCTAGAGGATATCAGCTGTGTGGCATGGAACAGACAAGTACAACACATCTTGGCCTCTAGTAGCCCAAGTGGAAGAACATCAGTGTGGGATCTACGCAAAAATGACCTCATTATAAAAGTTGGCGACCATAGCAACAGAGTATGTTTTTCTGCAAGTATTTTGTTGTACACTTTGTTCTTCTTCACTAAAGTTCTTGTATTTGATAGATGCATTGTTCAGGTATGGCCTGGAATCCAGAGGTTGCTACACAGTTAGTAATGGCCTCTGAGGATGACCGAATGCCTGTGATTCAAATGTGGGATCTGCGCTTTGCCGCATCTCCTCTCAAAATTTTTGAAAATCACACACGGTACAACGATATATAATTATTTGTATGATTTAGTTACCATTGACCGTTATTGGAACAAGTGTTTATCTTGTATTTAGTGGCATCTTGGCCATTTCATGGAGCTGTGCTGATCCAGAGCTGCTTCTCAGCTGTGGGAAAGACAGTAGGATTCGTTGTTGTAATCCAAACACTGCAGAGGTAAATGTTTTTCCATGGTCATGGCTGAAAATCAGACAAACCCACAATGGCAAATCGGAATCAATTACTTGTCCAATTGTTATTAACTTTTTTTTAAATGTAGGCTTTATATGAACTCCCTACTGGCAACCAATGGTGCTTTGACATTCAGTGGTGTCCAAGAAACCCAGCAGTGTTTTCTGCAGCAGGCTTTGATGGTTATATAAATATCAATTCCATCATGGGAGGCACCAGTCAAGCTCCGAGCAAGAGGCATGTTGACCAGGTAAGGTTTTTATTCTTCAAGAATTTTTAAAACACAAAATTTAGTTTTCTCTATAACTCCAGTCAGTATTTATGTATGTATTTATTTTTCTTATTTATTTAATATTGACAAAGTAATGACTAGGGCTGAAACAACTGATCAATTAATCGACAACTAATTGATTATTAAAAGTCAACTATTTTAGTAATCGATTAATTGTTATGGCTAAACCAGTTTGGAAATTAATATTCAAAAAAACCTCTCACTCCCAGAATGAATTCTAGAGGTTCTGAGCTTTCAAATGAGGAATGGATGTTCACATATAACTTGTACTAAGAGCATCCTTCCCTAACATTAGCTTAGTTCAAGTATACTCTATCAAGAAATTCTCAAATAGCGTCACTTTAGCTTCATGGGGCAAAAAATGTATTAAAAAATACTATTTCCAATTAACCTTTTGCAGCCAAATGATTAATTGTAAAGCTTGTAGTGCTCGTGCTAAATACAGCAAGGCTGATGGCTCTGACAGAGGAGAAATGTGCTTTGTGTGAAAGAAATGGCCTTTAAACAGAGAGGCTTTACTGCGCAGAGGTGGACAGGGACAGAGAGAGAAATGTACCTTGATAAAGTTGATCATATTTTGTGACGTCAGACACATATGCCAAACGTGAGGTAGCATATAGAATATTACATGCTAGAAGCCCTTTCTTCACTCAAAAAGCAGAATGAAATTGAACCTTGGTCGGCCACCTTCACACCACACCTGGGTCGGTGCAGTGAGAGATAATGCGGCTGAGACCGCTCCGAGACCAGCTGTTTGAGCCGCAGTGCTTTAGACCGGCCTAAAGTGGTGCGGCTGGATTCACATAGACCTTAAAAGTGCCGCTCTCGGGTCGAGAGTCCCTTTAGGTCGACTAGTGGCAGTGTGAAAACGACTTAGTCTGCCGTTTTAGTCCGGTCGGGGAGTTCCTGGGAGAAGCTGGACTGTCCAAGAGATGTTATGAAGGGAGCAGTGCCCACAGGCTGAGGCTCAGGTGGAGGGTCTGAGAGGGTCTGAGAGAGTCTCACCATGAGACCAGAGAACAGTGGTGACATACAGTTGTTCAAACGTTTAAAAATCATTTTCAAAGTACTAAACTTTACTGAATAAGGTTAAGAGTTCGTGCTTTTGTGTGATATCACAATGATATCATCTCCTAGATTTGTGCTTCTATGGGTGTTGCTCTTTTCTTCATCAACAAAGCCTGATTTTTTATATTTTGATTTTGGTAGATTTGTCTTTTTTATATATTAACATATATTAACATATGTCCATATTTTTGAAATGTGTATTTTTAGTGTTCAATAGAGGGTAATTAAAGCTTTGCGTGATTTTCAGATAAGCAACTCCTTTAGCTCCATTGATCCCTTTGGAACAGGACAAACTCTGCCCCCATTGGAGCTGCCACAGAGTGCAACTCTTCCAACAACAGTTAACCCCCTGAAGAAGCACCCAAAATGGATGCGGACTCCTGCAGGACCTTCATTTGCTGTAAACCACTTTTTTGAGTGTGTATTCTGTTGGTATTGTTTACGCTGTACAATCAAAACATGATCTTTCATTTGCAGTTTGGAGGGAAACTGGTGTCTTTGGAGAATGGAAAAGCAAACCCTGTACACGTCAGCCAGGTTGTTACTGAAACAGACTTATTAAAGCGCTCCAACCAGCTGCAGGCCATCCTCAGTTCAGGTCAATTTGTGGAGTTTTGTCAAGGAAAAATGGATTTAACTGGAAATGAGTTTGAAAAGACTGTTTGGTCTTTCCTCAAGGTTAGTATATAAACAAAAACACAGTGTTTGTACCATACTTTTTACTTCAAAGTCCTCTCTCTTCTTATTTAAGGCTAAATTTGACAGTGACAGCCGCACCAGATTCCTGGAGCTTCTAGGCTACAAAAAAGAGGATCTAGCTCTAAAGGTTGACTTTGTTTGTTTAACCAAACATGTTGTCTATTTTCTACCATTTAACAATTACTGTTTTTTTTTAGATTTCTGCAGCATTAACTGAAAAGCCTGTGGAGGTAAAGCTTATACCTGGTGTAAAATGGCAATAGGACAAATAACCCTGGTTATTGTAATATAGCTAGTAATTATCTGTGAAGGTTAGTTTTATTTAATTCATAAATATTTGTCACATGACAATGTTACATGTTTAAACAATTTGGAGATATACATTTGTCATAAACCCCCTTATTGTCACTGGTCTTGACTATGTTACATAAGATACAGACCCAGAGCAACATGTTTCTAACTCTACATTCATATCATTTTGTTTTCTTATGTTTATAATGAAGAAGGTTCCTTCATTCCTCAATTCTTGTGCTTTTCCCCAACAAAAATGAATTTGGTTTGTTTTTTAATTGTCCAGGTGGATTTGCCGTGTGATGCACAGCCTGTAGACTCCAGCGCTGTCTCTGCCGCAGATACCGCTGAGGCAGAATTTGTTCTGATATCTGCTGCAGGTGTGCAGCCAACAGCCACACAGAAGCTGCTGTTTACTCCCGACACAGAGACGAGAGAAACACAAGTGACCCATGATACTCCTGCTGCCGCTTTTGACTTGATTGTTTCGGAAAATCCACAACCAACTGTTACAATGGAACTAGATTCAGCTCCAAGTCCTCAAAGTGCTCTGTTCCAGAGTGGCATTGATGAAAAGACAGACCCGGCGCCTGATGGCTTTGAGCAATGGGATGAAGAAGAAATTATCTTGGACGAGGTACATAATACTTGTCCAGAGTATTTATAAGGAAGATTAAATTAATAAATGTAGTGTCATTATGTGCAATGCTCTGTTGCAGGAAGTAACTGACCCAGTAAATGACTTTGTATCTCCAAGTGAGGATGTGCTTCAAGCTCCTGGGGAAGAAACGTTATCAGCTCCTAGTGTTGAAGTACTTCAAGCCCCTGGTGAAGAAGTACTTCAAGCACCTTGGGAAGAAGTACTTCAAGCACCTTGGGAAGAAAAGTTATTAGCTCCTAGTGTTGAAGTACTTCAAGCTCCTGGTGAAGAAGTACTTCAAGCACCTTGGGAAGAAGTACTTCAAGCACCTTGGGAAGAAAAGTTATTAGCTCCTAGTGTTGAAGTACTTCAAGCTCCTGGTGAAGAAGTACTTCAAGCACCTTGGGAAGAAGTACTTCAAGCACCTTGGGAAGAAACGTTATCAGCTCCTAGTGTTGAAGTACTTCAAGCTCCTGGTGAAGAAGTACTTCAAGCTCCTGGGGAAGAAGTACTTCAAGCTCCTGGGGAAGAAACATCAGTTCCTAGTGTTGAAGTACTTCAAGCTCCTGGTGAAGAAGTACTTCAAGCACCTTGGGAAGAAACCTTATCAGTTCCTAGTGTTGAAGTACTTCAAGCTCCTGGTGCAGTAGTACTTCAAGCACCTTGGGAAGAAACATTATCAGTTCCTAGTGTTGAAGTACTTCAAGCTCCTGGTGAAGAAGTACTTCAAGCACCTTGGGAAGAAACGTTATCAGTTCCTAGTGTTGAAGTACTTCAAGCTCCTGGTGAAGAAATACTTCAAGCTCCTGGTGAAGAAGTACTTCAAGCTCCTGGGGAAGAAACATCAGTTCCTAGTGTTGAAGTACTTCAAGCTCCTGGTGCAGTAGTACTTCAAGCACCTTGGGAAGAAACATTATCAGTTCCTAGTGTTGAAGTACTTCAAAATCCTGGTGAAGAAGTACTTCAAGCTCCTGGTGAAGAAGTACTTCAAGCTCCTGGGGA